>JAOSBO010000209.1:33570495-33587330 GCA_027563915.1 Erythroxylum rotundifolium | reverse complement strand
CCCAAATCTGCAATTGATCTCTGCATCTGTGCTAGGTTGTCATCTTCTTCAGGAATCGCCTGTAGCATCAACAGAGTGAAGCATTAAGTATAAAGAAGGTCCCTGAATTAAGTTTAAAATGGGGCTGAAATTTCTCGTTTTTCTCAGTTGCAGGGAAGATGCAAAATAGCATTTTCATGCAGAGGACTTATACAAGTACTTCAAATTAGTTTTTCATTCTCTTTCAAGCAAATAAAATAGATCTAGAAAAACTGAGAACTCTACTTAAAGTTCCGATTTTAAAATTCAAGAGGAAAACCATAAAAATGGAGGATTCATAGGTTTAAGGGTAAAAGTGGTGCTTCCATGGGAGACGGAAGAGGAGTCATAGATGGGAGAATAATATTTCTCGTCTTCAAAGGAAAAAGTAATTGGTAGTCCCACTGCATAAAGTGAAGCGTGCCCATAGTATATAAGGTCGCAAGAAGTGGATGCATATTCACCAGCTATTTTGATCGATTTGGGGTATATACAGAAAGTTTTAGAAAGTGCAAATTCCTCCCTCGTGGTAATTATCATTTGTAAATTTTGTTCATAGCCTTATTAGCAGAGGTTTTCTACTTGCAGGGCCTTAGCATTCACAAGCCATAGAGCTTGATCCCTAGCACACATGAGTTACCAATTCCAGTATTCCTGTCATCTTAATTTCACAGGTCAAAGTGAACGAGCTCAGAGGCACACATTAGTTTAAAGTTTTTCACATAGGGCTTGGGTTTACAATGGTTTAGAGTTTTTCACATAGAGCTTGCGTTTAAGGGATATGTTAGCCCTACATGGATCTAGAGAAACCAAAAAAATTATTAAGAGGAATGGAGCTCGTTGCATGGTTGCCATATTATGCATATTTCTTCACAAGCCAAGGTAAGTTTAGTTTGGTGATGAAAACATCTATGTGACAGAAAAAGCCATTGAAAAGAATGTAAATCATGAGATAAGGACTTATGTACCTCAACTACCCGACGAGCATCAGCAATTTGCCTCTGAGCACATGGATGATCAATCTCAAGAAGGGAAGGCATCCGCTCTTGTAGTTCATCTACAGAGGCAAGCATTGCTTTCTTCTTAGATTTACCCAGGGTTTTTGCAGAAGATTGTCTCAATATATCCTGTAGAAAGCACCAAATACATCACTGCATAATGGCTTTCCTTTAATTCACCATTATAAGATCAGTTTCATTGAGAGGTATAAACCTTGACTTGCTTCAATATGCCATCAAGGGAAATTAAAGATGCTAATCGAGCATCTTCCACCGCAGTTGCTGGAGTTTGAATGGGTGAGGTGCCATTTTCCAATGTAAATAAAGCTACGTCACTTCTCATTTGTTGCAAAATCTAGCAGCATAAATTAGTTGCATCAAGATACACCAAACCATTAACTTAAACATGATTATTACAGTAGGAATGCACTTAGCGAAGTGAAGAGAAAACATTAGGAATTAAACAGATGGTGAAAAAAGTACAAAGAGGATTCAATAACCATACAGCCAGAATCAAATCTTTCGATACATAATTAGTTTAAATGTTAGATGTTACTTTGAATTCCATGAAGACACTACTTAGAATGTGATGCTCATAACTACAATCATTATCCCATGAAAATTTTAAACTGAGACACTACTGTTTCTATTTCAAAAGTTTAGGATCCCTCAAAATGATATCTAGAAGATTGTGAAATTACTACTGGTATCACGTGAAAGTAAAGGTAAAAGAAAGAAAAAGGAAAGGAACAAGATCTTACATGGTATAGTCTATGTGCACTAATACGAAAACCATGAGGGTATTAGGTGTATTAATGATACAATTTAGTCCATCTAATTATGACAGTATGGTAATACGATATTTCATAATAACGTAATGTAATGTCCTTAAATAATACCTAAACTATTCCATTACAGGATACATAAAACATTATTATATGGAATAAATAAGTCTTTACTATCTTTAATAAAGACACCACAAAAATTAAGTACTAACTCCCACACTCAAGTTTTCATTCAATGAAAACAATCAATAGAACGGAACAACGAACGTTTCATTTTAAGCAAACAACTATAGGACAAAAGGTTCCCATCGACCATATTCATCAGCATTCAACAGTTTAAAACTCTCACCAGGGAAATCAAATAACTTTGATACTCTCTATGCATTCTCATACTGAATAATGATGCAGAAAGATTAAACAATAAGAGCAGTTTAATCAAACTATGAAACACAAATAACTATTGATACTGAATAATAAAAAATCTGAAACCTTGTATTGGTAGAAGAAGCTAGTTCTTATATAATTTAATAAGGAGTCTAAAACTTAGCAAAAAAGAAGCATCTATAAGAAACCAAAGGTCAGAGATAAAGTATGTTTGTTATGTAAATCACCTTTCGTCTTTTATGATCAACAGACTCGAGAGCTGAGCGCAGTTTTGCAACCTGTGTTGCATCTCCCGCTTCCTCTGTGGCTAATGTTCCAGCAATATCCTGATTAATAAGTGAAGAATTAAAAAAAGAAAAAAGAGAAAACCAATCATGCCACAATCTCAAAATCCATTCAAAGAACTGAAGAAGTGGAGAATTGTAAGACATTCAGGAGGAAGGAGAGGCAATAAAGTATGGATCTGGTACGTCAATTTCAGCTAAGGATGGGATAACTACTGAATGACAGCATTCTAACTGAGAAGGCAAATATCAAACACAAAATTGCACCAGCAGAGTGTCAATCAAATGGGACCCACCAACAAATACTGTATTAAATATGAAAAATAAGGGGGAAAAAAGCAAGAGGAGCTAATAGACGATGACCTCAATGTGAAACAAACATAAGCCAAGCACATATTGACACAATTTGAATGTGTTTCTCACAGTTACCTATCATCAAGTCCTGACCAATGAAGTGACATACCTTTAAGTGTTGCAATTGAGAGGTGTAGACCCGCTTTGCATACTCAGATAACAGCTGGCCTAGAGCATCTGTGCTAGGCGGCATTGCAGCACCAAGCCCAGCCATCCAACCATCCATAATTGCAGTTGAAAGTAGTTCCAACTGACCAGTGGCCCCACCAGATGCATCATCTCCAGTAACTGAAAGAAATTCGAAGTTCTCTGCGAGCCAGGACCTAATTTGCCTCTGCAGCTCACCAGCTGGAGTATGAACCAAGAGAGCAGCAAGCGCCTTGTTTCCGATGGAAAAACTTTTTGCCTCCTCTTGTATTTCCCTCAGTTTTCCACCAGTAACTTGCTGCCTCCAAGAGTCCTGAATGTAATCATGGTAAGAGATTTCGAAGCTTCCATTTGCATCATATAAATATTTCTTGGAGCCATGAACAGAACATGGCAGGATTTCGAGAACATGTATGAGCATATGTGGCACCACCATGACAATCAGAATACAGTTCACAAGGAGTATGAAGGAAATCTAATTGTTTACTTCCATTCAAACAAATAAAATATCAGAACAAACCCTAGATTTTCTGTCTTCTTCACAAGCATTAGCTAGGCTTACATGATGATGTCTGCACATGCACAATTACAGGATTCCTTCTGGTTCTTACATTTTGTACATATGGTTCAGGGAAGTCTCCGGTCTGTTCTAAAAAAACGGGAAATGTGCATAAAAACATAAAAATATCCAATATGCTTTATCTGTGGAGACATATAAGAATGGAAAATTCTATCATTTAGGATGGACAGCCTCTTTCCTTTAACCATTCTAGAGCAAACTTGCGGTCAATATGAATATTCCATCTTCTAAATATTTACATAAAAAAAGAGAACACATTGAAGGTACCTGATCAATTCCTCTCATTCTCAGAACCACTGATGACAACTTGGATTTCCTTTCTGGCTTTATATTCACTTTAAATCCCTGAATTTGTTCGCCTATGTAACGCACAGGAGATCTTCCAGGACTGCTACCTCGGCTGGAGCTTCTACTTCGTCCAGTATTAGCTTTTTCTAAATAGCATTCTACAGAAGGAACCTAAGTGAAGAAAGAGCAAAATACAATGAGATCTCAATGAAGCCATACATGCTCTGAAAATTAACCAAACAAAAAGCATCCTATGCATCATTACCTTGATGGATTGCAGCTCTGGCGATCTAGCAAGTAAGGATCTTATATACAAGATTCTGACACGGGAAACAAGCATGGTGTCCATTACCCTTCTTGGTTCCATTTTACGAATAAAAGAGAACACAGCATCTCTAATTTCAGCAAGTATTTCATGCTCCCTAGAAGCACCTGCTTTAATAACAGCAGCTAGAACCTGTAATAATTGGTCCTTGAGGTAAGGGTAAAGTTCCCAAGTTATCAAAATTAAATACCATGTTTGTTGAAAAATAAGCCATTTCAAGAAAACAATTAAGAGCAGGTTCTTTTCGACTGCCATGCCAGATTGCATTGACCAATAAAGGGGAACAGGCAGGTAGAAAGGGTAACAGTTAACTAAATACTGCATTCAAGCTAGCAAAGCTAAGAAACCATAGCCATAAAGTTCAATTTCAAGATCTAAAACTAGCCAAGATCAGAATTTACAGGACGAAAAAGATGCAGAATGAGAAGCAGACAGCTTCCATGGTAATTTAGAAATGGAATAGGAACATAACCTTAAGCCGAAAATTAAGAACTAAGCAAAATATAGCAAATCTGGCCTGTTTCTTTATTAATAGCAATGAAAATACAAACTCAAAATTAGATGATAATAGTTACTAACTATTAGAATTTTTAATATAGGCAGAGTGTAGAATCTACTAACAAGAATTAGGCTTGGGTCAATCATTGTCAAAATTACTAGAACTAGTCATTTGGATAGTTGACCCTTACTATTTATAAACCTTTAATATTTTCATGTTTAGTCAATATAGGATACTCTAACACTCCTCTTGAAGAGCAACTAGGACTGGACATTCAGTTGTCACTTGACATAAATACAGTGGTAACCGAACCGGGCTGCTAGGACCGGATATCTATACGAACAGCTAGGAAATTAATAATCCAGACCAAATCTGCTCTGATACCATATTAGAATTTTTAATATGGGCAGAGTGTAAAATCCACTAACAAGAATTGAGCTTGGGTGAACCATTGTCAAAATGACTAGAACTAGTCATTTGAATAGTTGACCGTTACCACTTATAAACTCTTTAATATTTTCATGTTTAGTCAATATAGGATACTCTAACACTAATTTCACGGTAGCAATTCCATAAAAACACATCTAGGATTTAGAAAAAACTGGGAAGCAATTAAAGAATTAAACTTTTACCAGCATCAGAAGCTTGTTCGCGCCATCTGAAATGGCAGCAAGGCCATCATATTGTTCAGGATCAAAATCATTTAGAGCAGCTGTAAGATATTCTCCTGCTGGTGTGGTTTTAACATTTTCAGAACCTGATTTAACCAAAGCAACTGTTCCATCAGTCTTATTTGCAGCAAAAGGAACATCATCCACAGGGCGTCCTTTATTTCTGCTATCGCTCCTGTAAGTTCAATACTAAGCAGCTGTGAGCGTAAGGTAAATTGATGGGAAAATGTATGATGATAATAAAAGAACTAATTGTTTCTACATAATATCACCTTCCCAGATCCCCAACATTGGTTGTTCCTTTGGATAATGGACTGGAGAGCTGAAAGAAATTAGCGAAGTTAGAAATCAATAACTGTAAGACAAACAATAGAAGAGCTACCCAATATTTTAAGCCCTCGTATAGCTCTATGAAATGGAAACATTACAAGGTAAGGAAAACATACGCACACACAGTCCATGAAAGCACAATTTTGAATATACCTATATCACTTTCCAGTAAAAACTATAAAAATACACAAACTTCTAAAAAAGTTGTGCTAAGACTTTGTTGAACACTTATACAAGACTTTGCTGCACACTTATACACACCTACAAAATCAATAAATACGTGAGTGATTTGAAAAATCTAAAGAAACAACTTGTGAAAGAAGGAAAGACATGAGAACATCTACACAAACTCAATGTTTTGAATTACTGGGATCAAGAAAATATATTTCTATCTTTTATTAGTGTGATCCATACACATGATTTTTGATAAAGGAAAGAGTAGAAACTAAGGCCCAACTTTCTAAACAAGAGTTTGAAAAACTTGCGACCTTCACTACTCCACATACAAAAATTCAATCTAGGAAGGCTTCAGAAGAGTCACCAGCAATACCCCATAAAAGATCTTAACATCGTTTCTCAAGTTACAAGCACACAAAAAATTGAAAAGGAATCAAAAGAGGACGGTATCAATAGTCTTGAGAAACTTCGATGATTTCAGAAAGAAACCTGTGATGATATAGCTGATGATGCCTTTTCTGTTAACCTATCAAACAATTTCTCGTTTTCTTCATGCAATCTCTGCATACACAAAAAGCAGCGAAATTTAATGACATACACTATAACTATTGATTTCTAGTTATGTATAATATATATAAATAAGTGCTAGGATCAAGAGGAACAATATATAAACAAATTTCATGTATACTATATAAGTGAAACAAGTTGATCTTAAATAATTTCTCAAGGAAAACTGAGCTGAGTCTCTCTTTTTGCAGGTAAAGGTAATTCAAATGATCAGTAGCTAATAAGTCCCATCATTCACTTCTTCATCTTCAGTTGAGTAAAATAGAACATAACCAGAAAACCATGACTCTCCTTTCATAGGGGTGGGGGTTTGTAATTAGATGATCCCTAGCTTGCATATTCCATCCTGCATTCCCTTTCTTTTTCCACTTTTTTCTATACATTTCAAATGGAAAGTAGAAATATGGTCATGCTGTTATTGATAGCTCACAGCCATGCTTTTGTGCAGGTCAACTAGATGCAATAATTAAGAAATAAACTGAGCTCTCGTAATTTCATGTTAAAGCATGAGATTCCATTTAATTTTGCAGATTAAATAACTCTGTGGGTTTTGTTAAGTGTCAGACCTCAATGAGCGCATCACGTTTTTTGAGTTCTTCTTCAAGTTTCTTGGTGACTGCTGAAGTATCCCCATGTTCCTTGGGAATTGATGAAATTCCAGGCAATGATTCTAAGCCAACAGTTGGCATATCCTGACTATGGCTAAGGGCTTCACTAAGTTGAGATTCCATGCTTTTAATCTTGGCCTACAGCAGAAAGTGAAGGTCAACATTATGATGCAAACATGTACAACAAAGATTAATGACCAAAAAAAGAGAACCTGAGAAATGGCAATTACTTCACAAATTATGATCTTTCAATCCATCAAATAAATGATAGAAGGTTAAGGAAAACTTAGACCTACTTGATCATCAATAAACTAATTCTGTGAGGTGTTGCTCCTTGTAGAGCTTTGAATCAAGAATATTTAAGTTAGAAAGCCAAAATATGTGTTCCAGACCAGAGCCACATTAAACAATTATTAAAGAAGTTGTTGAATGACCCACAATTCACATAGAACTCCATGGTCATACATCAGATTATTAAAAGAGTACAACCTGACAGAACACTGTGTTGATGAAATACTAAAATTCCACTCATAGACCACAGAGTATAAGATTTAAGTATGAACAACCTGCAATGTCTGAATTGTGGAATCTCTTTGTTGTATCTGAAACTTTTGCTCCTGTTCCATCTGTAGTAGTTGAGCTAATTGATTCCGAAGCTGAGCATTTTGCTCCTTTTCTAACTTATGCTTGTCTGCAAGCATGACATTCTCAGACTGCATCAAATAAAATTAACGAAGTAGCTTAACTTCATGTTGAAGTGGCAGAATAAAAGCCATACAAATGCCGACCAAATCCAGAAACCGTATACGTCAATGACAGATTGTTGTCAGTCAATGCATATAGAAAAACTTCATAAACTAGAAAGTCTTGTATTCTTCTGTATAAAAAGGTTATCCATAAAGACGAAGAATAGAAAGAAAGCAGGCTAAAGTGCAGAAAAGAATCATGAAAATGCCAAGTAACTCTTCAACTCATGACAGAGTGGAACTGTATACCAAACCCATTAAGTGGAGAAAAAACCTTTAGATCTGATTGCAGTGCGAAAGAAACTTTCCACGCCTTCTGAACTTCATTGAAGAGGAGGACACACTGATCATTTGCATCTTTAATTGTTTGCTTCAGTCCTAAAACCTCCTGTTTCAGATCATGAATTTCCTTTTCTTTCTCATATAACTCCTTCCGTGCATCATTTGCCTACAAGAATCATCAAAACTAATAAATGGGCATGCTCCAAATTAGCTACATCGATCAATGATCAAAGTATAACTTTTTAATTACCACATGCTACGACCTCATTTGTTCGATAACAACAAATAAAATGGAAAAGGGAACCCTAATCCATCCCAACTTAAACTATGCATCTTTCTTTTAGCACAACCATTATGGATCTCTCATGAATTTTAACCCGCAATAGTCCCAAATTTTACTAACTTCCTCCAACATTCACAATCATGTAATTACTTCCTTAAGCTTGTCTTGCATTAAGGACAGTTGTTGGGAACAAAGTGGTAGCCAGAAGAACATGTTATAAGCAGATCAGAATAATTACTACTAAAAGGATATATTAGAAAAGATACTCACTACATCTCTCCATTTCTTAATTGTATCTCGATTTCCAAGGCTTAATGTAGCATTTCTAGCCCTGGCACAAAAATTGAGGGAGGATAACATCTCAGACATATTTGCAGCATTTGGACACACATTGAGTATCATCAAAGTATTTGAGCTCCCCCCTAAAGAAACATAGGCAAAAATATACTCAACATTGTTTATTAGAAGACAAAAGAGAAAAGCAGGCAGCATGTTAACAGAGCAAGGTAATTGTATGAACTACAGTAGTTAGTAGATCAGATATTTCCAGGTATATTCATGCCAAAAAATACATGCAGGATGAAGTTTGGCATTCTAGTTGGAATTCAACAATATGCAACTCAATCTGTTCAATGATCACGTATCTAGCCATAATCTACTTGAGATTCTAAAATGTTCACAAACCCTACAAATCAGATTTGAGCAAGATTGCAGAAGTCTAAGGGCACACTGAAAATGGTTTTCCATATAAATTATCCAGCATAACCAAATTCTTCATGCATAATGTACAAAGATGAAGAACAAAAGGAATAGCTTAACCATGATTGGTTTTCAACCTAACTATAACAAGCTAGATGTTCCTTTTTATGGGGCTCACAAATTACATAATAGCAACTGCAATACATATAATAAGAAGAAATACAGTACCTACAGAGTCCGAAAGGATATTTGTTAGCATAGAATTTTCGTAAGGAACAACTTGCTTCCTTGAAGTCAAGGATGATAAAACATCTCCCAACCTACATATGAAACATAAGTTGCAATGAAATAACAGTAACAAATGGTTGGAGTATGATTTAAAATACAGTCTATTTGGAACTCAATTAACATTAGTTAATATCCTAATGTCTGCACAGCTTTCCTGTTGTCCCAAATTTCTCTTCTCCATATATCAAAGGGAAGACAATTCTATTCAAAAGAACCAGTTCAAAGGAAGAAAGATGCAATAGGCAATAACCGTCTTAAGCTCTGGCCTCCTCACGTGGAATCCCAAATTTCATGCATGGCTCTAATGAAATGCTCAGGAAGTTGATAAACAGCACACCAACAGATACCAAATTGACAAAAAATGCCAATGGGAACATACGCTGAAAGTGATTTCATCACATGTAGCAAGTCTGTCACTCGTTCTCCACTATCGTCTTCTGTAATTAAACCTTCACTTCCAGCAAGGTCAACAAGAGAGAGCTTGCTATATAAATTTTCTCCACTGATCAAATTATTATAAAATATGTGTATTGTGACAATCCTGACAATGGGAAAAAGGACAAATATCAATCAGTAATCCCTATTTAGAATCACCAAAATAAATTTCATAGTACATAAAATGGTGTGCTTCACATTATGTACTTAACTAACGTCAATGGTTTAAATCTTCAACCATGGGAACTATCACCACTTAACTCCACCTTTATTTCTTTCAGCTCATGCCATATGCGTCATAAAATTATTTCAAATCAACTATGAATTATATGACATAGAAGTTCACATTATGTGCTTAACTAACATCAATGGTTTAAATCTTCAACTATGGGAACTATCACCTCTTAACTCCACCTTGATTTCTTTCAGCCCATGCCATATGTGCCATAAATTTATTTTAAATCAACTATGAATAAAATGACATAGAAGTTACCTGAACTTCTATCAATTTCTATCAGTCTACCTATTACTATATCTACAGAGTCAATTTTATATGAGAAGCCACCGAACTCAATCACTTCTGCTGTTAATCTTCAGCTTGAAGTCCTTGCAAGCTCACAGAGATATCAATGCAATGGTCACAATGGCAAGGAATACTAAGTACAGATTTTAAATTTTATCCTTCCTTTACCTTTTACTGTTCATTTCAATCAACCTCAAATCTTAAGTCATTGCTTGAAGATTTAAACACATAAAAAACCCTATTGCATCCCCTGGCACAGGGCCATGTGGCTAAAAATGTTTTCTACAACCACTATATTGGGCTTCTAATTTCTAAAGACACCAGTTCCATGTTAAAATGAAATCCAACCCAAACCTTCAAACAATTGGTGGGGCCTAGAAGTAGGCCTCATGTTAACCTCTTAGGAAATTGAATCCAGTTTCTACCAACTAATACAGAAAAAAAATATATTTGTAGCTCAATCCTGTATTATGTTACCATATAACCACAGCAAAACAGCTAAAAGTACAAAAAAGAACAATATACAACCTATTTTGACAGATCCAAAACAATATAACATAATATCTTTCATAAACATAATTTTGTTTTTATTTTATAGATAACATTTGTGCCAAATAATATGCATATAAGTTGAGATTTATTTTAGCATAATTAATAAATTTAGTGGTCAAGTCAATATTTTAACAAAATAATATGGCCCCGTACTGATGCTAGACACATGCTCGTATCATTTGGACTAGTCTTTGACAATTTAGACTTGTCAGTGCTTTACAATATTTTAAAGAAACTTAACATCCGAAGAACAAGGCTTCAACATGCTCATTATGTTTAATTAGATAAAATCTGGGGCAATACTCTAACAACAAACAAGTACGTATTACAGAAGCAACGAGAGTATAGGACGTACAAATGAGAAACATCGAATTTTGATTCATCATCTCCCCGTCTAAGAAATGCAGTTTTCAAGACTCCAGAGAAGTCCAATGGATTATCAACCTTTTCTTGCACAAGCTCCACAAAAGATTCAGTTGATCCCATTTTGATCTTTTGCAAATTGATACCAGACTCCGACAGCAAATCCCTTATCTATACAAGTGCAAAAGGCAAATCTATTAGAGAACTCATGATTTATTATGTTCAATTCAATTACAATAAGGAAGAGTAAACTTTGAGCAAAAGAAAGTATGGTTAAGCTAAATAAAGAACACAAGGAACCTGTTCATTGTAGAGCTCAAAAATAGTAACTGAGAAATTGAATCGAGAAGTAGAAGTTGAATCTGAGTTAGCTAAGTCATACAATTCCTCAAAGCAACGAGCATATAAACCTCGATCATGACTAGATCCTTGCTGAGAAGAGCAAAACCATGTTAGAGAAGTAATTCAACATGCAAAATGATGGAAACTGAAAGTAAAGATTTACATGCAAACTAACATAACTTATGCATTTTACATATATAAATACGCGTCAAAAAATGTTATTGACGAGCGTTGTCTAGACAAATAGGTTCTTAGATGTCTCAAAGGAACCAAAAGCAAAACAAATTCACAGCTCCCAGATCTTGCATCTTAAAGTATATCTTCCTAATATTTTTGACAAGTAAACAGTACCATAGTGTATGTCTTCCCAGAGCGAGTTTGTCCATAGGCAAAAATAGAAACATTGTATCCATCAAATGCTGACTGCACCAAGGGTTGAACATCATTAAATAGTTCAGCTGCGAAATGAACATTTGACGTCAGAACTTAAGCAACAAACCTCCATCATATTGTTGCATCAACTATTAAATACAGCTCAAAAGCCATACTACAGAACCAATCTTCATGGCACCTTTTGGTAACTTTTGGAAATAAGGAATAACTAGGGAATGTTAGATAACAGAGCAACGACTCAGAACTACAGCATAAGAACCAACATAAGACCTTGTCCAACATGAGGCCCAAACACTCGATCAAATTCAAAATCTTTTTTATAGTTGGAAAGGGTTTCATCGCCAGTATTTATGCGGATTGTGCAGTCATCAGGAAACTCAGCAACAGAAGGACCTTCGTCTTCAAATAATGGTCTTGCACGACAATAAACCTTTATGTTTCCTGCAAATTAAAATTTATCTTTCAAGAAAACAGAAATTTGTAAAAGCTTAATGAAAAATAATCTAATAACAAATGAACAATAATTTTACAAATTCTGGAATGTGTTTGAAAAAAGAGAATGGGAAGGGAGGGAGGGAGGTTGAGAGATTTTGATGTAGAGAGGTTTTGCATACAAACCTTTGGCTGTCAACAATTCGTTGAACAATCTTCTCTTCTCATTGATCAATGGCAATATCCTAGCCTCAGCTTCGAGGGCAACTTGATCTGGCATTTATATTGCGTAGACAAGACAATCATGTGAAAAGAACTTTAAAGCTTTGACAAGAAGAAGAAAGATGGCCTGCCTAAGATGAAACGTGCAGAAAATTTATAGATTTAGTAATTAATCAGATGTTACAAGGTCCTCCCAACAGCTTTTTTCACAATATAGCATTAAACTCAATCTTAAACGTTCAATTAATTAACTAAGCAGTCAAACTGGTAAACATTCTCAAACAGAAGACTGGACTTGCGTGAAAAGGACTGAATGTCGAAGATCCATTGAATAGATAAAAATTTTTACCTAGCTTGAAAGTTTTGGAAGCAAGAACACCTAAATAGCGCGTAAGTCTTTCAAGTTTTGCATTAGAATACTCTTGTAATTCAACTGCTTCTTGTCTCAACTCCAAGTAATCTTCTTTCACACCCTGCACCAAAATATCGGTAGAAGTGTTCCCTAAAATCAGAACCAAGCGTTGCATGGCGTGGATATCTCGAGACAGACATAAATTTTCAACTATACCGTAATTACAAAATGCAGAATAAATGTTATGAAATGTTGAGATAGCCTAGGAAATTAAGAGCAGTCACCGACCACTAAAACCAGCAAGCACTGACCTTATCATCAAGAAGCTCAACGAGAATCGTCAAATTCAAAAGGAAAATAAAGAAACAAAGACAACAAGTAACCGCAAAAACCAAACAACTAACCTTGACTTTATCCTTCAATCGCTGGACTTTGGAGGAGAAAGCCTGCTTGGAGAAGTCAGAGTTCTCACGAGGAAGAGCCGACGTCGCTGTCGAGGAGATTGAGTACCGCCTCATATGCTTGCGGTCCTCCTCCGGCTCCGGCGTGGCCAATGACTTCCTTGGCTCGAAGCCACTCACATCCCAGCTCCACCTGTTCCTCTGGTCCGCCATCAGAAGAATCCTAAGCTCTCAACTTCTACAGTCTTCTTCTTCTTCTTCTCCTCCCTCCCTCGGGAACCCCAAACACACACTCCCTCTTATCTCCCCGTAGGATCGAGATCATCGATTCATTTTGTTCACTACTTGAGAGTGTATCGTCTAGTTGCTGGCTCTGGATTTAATTTTGAATGGTTCAGGTGGAGTTTCTAATTTCCGGGAAGATACGGTGCCGTCCTCGGAAGGGGATGTTTGGCTCTAAAGAGATATGTAGTACGAGTGCACTCGAGCGCGACCTTTAACCGATTGATCATTTAGCCAACACTCCATATAAAATTTAATCTTATAGGAATTTAAAAAATAATGAATATAAATCAATTTTATTTTTTATATCCGAAAACATTACATTAGTAAAGTTTTCTTTCTAATATTAATATCATTGCCATCATCACATTCAGTCCGAGTTCCGCATCAATGCGAGGTCTAAGAAGATCTGATAATATGTAATCTTACCCTTACAAAATAAAGATGTTGTTTCCGATAAACTCATATATAAATATGACAATAGAACAGTGATATTGGTTAAAATAGTAGATATGAAAACTAATATGCTAAAAGAATAGTAAGTAAATTTAATAAGTAAATAAATACAATAAAATATAACCAAAAAAGATAGCTGGTATAGTGCTCATCTTTATAATATTAATATGTTCTTGAAAAATATTATTAGTAAGAATTATATTAACTATTACTTTAAAAACACAAAATATTAAGACTTTATTTTAAATTGTTTTAAAAATAATTCATACTCTTAACATCTTGTTTTATTACTTTTATGAAACGTAACTTCATCTTAATTTATAATAAACCAAAATTTAGATTTCAACACAATTAAATAGCATGGTTAATTGGTTTAAAATGAGAGTGAGTTTGGTGATAGGTTGAGTTGGGTCGGACCATCCTTCTAAGAGACAGCTCGAGTTTAATTGAATTTGAGCAACGCGGTTTAACATTTATATTGTTAAAAATAAAATTATTTTTACAATAAAATTTTATTGTTAAAATAATATTATTTTAATTTTAATATTTAAAATAAAACGATGTTGTGTTGTGAAAGAGAATTTAATCCATTTCGAGTATCAGATTTTAAAAATATGTCAATCATTTTGAAACAATTTCTCTATTAATTAAGAGTATAAATATGTATTAGTGGACTATCTCAAATCTCATGTGCCAACGAAATTGTTACTAAAAGTTGTTGTTATTATTGTTATTATAAAGTCAACTATCAAATTTAATTCAATTCAAAATTTAGTTAATTTGAATTTGATATGTTAAATCTACATTATTATTCAATCAAACTTAATTTATCTTTTTTTTTGGTGAAGGTATGTCAATTGATTAATAATTTATTTGATGTGAAGATCATATATACTTAAAATATAACAGTTGCATCTTTAGAACGAGATTTTCTGTGTCTATAATCATGTGTTAACCCTATTTTAGGTAATTCTATTCACATATTTCTTTAAAATTCACGTATTTATATAAATAAGATTGCCTGAAATAAAATTAACTTAAGAATATGGGTACAGATTTAATGCCTGCACATTTGTCGCGCTAACTACAAAATTATCACATTAAAAGCAGAATAATTAAGGTTTAACTTTTCTTTGAAGTGAAGTTAGTAACGTCACTTTGCATTTACTACAGGGCTAGTACTCATTGAATAAGACGTGCCAGGCAGCCAGCCTTAGCCAGCTCCACATTAACGTGTGGTCCTATAAATATTGATTAATAATATATTTAATACATATTTTAAACACAAATTGACAAGTGGCAACTGAATATTTGCAACGGATTTTCCCGATTTATAAGAAAAATTATGGAGAGATTGAGATTGGTTGTGCTTTTCTTAAATTTTTTTTATACTTTCTTACACGAAGTGTTTTAAAAAGGTTCCAATTATAAAATGATATTTTTAAGTCATTCGTATTTAGATTAATTTCTGTTCGTATCGGGTTAAATCGTAAAGGATAAAGTGCTAGTCAAACAAATTTCTTTATTTTTAGGGCTCAAACTCGAAATCTTTAGTTAAGAGATAAGAGTATTGAACCACTCACAAGTTTGTTTGGTTACTTTTTTTAAAATTTGAAATAAGATTTTAAAATTTTGTATAATTTGAAAAATGAATATGCTTTTGTTTATAATTAGTGACAAAATTAATAAAACAATTGTGAATATTATATTTTTAGTTAACTTTAGAGGCATAAAATTTAGTAAAACAAATGTGAATATTTTACTAAAATGAGGATTTTTTAAAGTATATTGAACTATAAAAACTAAAACTAAGTTAAATTATAAGATAAAAACATATTTTTATCAAATTATTATTTGTGTGGTGACCTCCACTTCTCTCCAGAGTGTCCCAAACTTGAATCTACGCTATGTTTGGTTAGGGATTTGTTAATGGAATAGAATATTATTTCATCGTTTGGGATGAAGGTTTATAATGAAATGAAATAGAATATGATGAAAAAGAAGGGTTTCACATTACATCTTATTTTATCATAAACAGTAAAAATGATAAATCTTTAATTTTGGAAGTTTACGATGGAATGTAAAATGACAAACAACTTTACACTATATTACATTATAAACTGTTCATTCAAACAGCATTTCATTATATTATACTATCAACCATTCTATTCCTCTCAAACAACAATTTTCTAATATTATATCTATTTACATTTTATTTCATTATAAATCATTTCATTTTACTCTATTTCATTAAATTCTATTAAAAACCTTACGTTAAACCAAACATATCCTTAAACATGATTTCACTCAGTAAGGCCAAAAAGGAAAAAGTTTTAAAATGATGATTTGAGTTTGAGACTAATTTTACTTAATTCAAAGTCAATAAAATATATTTAGTTTAATCAAATTTAAATTTGAAGGTCAGTCAAAAGTATGACTTGAATAATCCCAAGGTGCAAGTGAGTTGGTAAGAGACTCTCTTAGTTTAAGTAAGTTCGTGGGTTCAAACTCTCCTTATATATGCAGCCGTTTTAAACTTAAGGCCATAGCTTTGTTTCTCGCAAGGAACCTACCCGACTCGAGGGAAGATTAGTATGACTGTAGATAGCTTAAAGGTGTCTTCTCATAATTGGGACCTGCCTAAGATACTTCGTAGGCAACAAAAAAAAAGTATGACTTGAATAACTCAAAATTTAAGTCAAAATAATATTGTTGAAATATTAAAATTATCTAAAATGTGTTATTTTAGGTGAGCCAATTGAATTTAAA
>JAOSBO010000209.1:33515525-33528236 GCA_027563915.1 Erythroxylum rotundifolium | reverse complement strand
ACTTCGTCGTTAACTCCAATCACCAACTTCACCTCTTCTTTTATGGTACTCAGCATCATGGAGGTTAGATCCTCCACGACAGCAGAAATAATAGCATCAACCATTTTCAGGGATCAAAGGGTAAGCAAAAGGGTTATGAGAATTTGAAGAAGAGAATGGTTGTAGAGAGGCAGAAATGAAATTCTCTATTTATAGACTGTTTGAACAGGGCTGTGGAAATCTCATGCAGGCAATTTACAAGAAATTTCACATCTTTCCTTTGAAAGGGAGCGTGTGGGAAAGAAGCGGGACTCATTCCCCACTCACGTCTATCAAGTTGTCAAACTGGACAGACACGTCTATATAAAGGAAGCTTGTCAATCAACCTCACTTACAGCTTGCATGCACTTTGGTCCAACTTTTGAGAAGACGGTAAATGGCAAAAGAAAATGTTGTAAGGTGGCAGTGCGGAATGTTTGGAGCCATGATAACTGTTCCAGTTTTTTCACGAATTCAAAATCCTCTGTTTCACTAATTCGATACCTAATCTGTACCGCAACAAAAATGTCAATGTTTAATTAAAAATAACGTCTCGGTTTCACACTGAGCCAATGCTTGCTCCTTTTTTTGAATAGGCTTAGCTCGTTAAAATTTGTATTTTCAACTTTTTTATTAAATTTAATTATAATACTATAACTTTAATAAAAAAATTAAATTAAATTTGAAATTTAATTATTACCTTAATAAGAAAATATAATAATTAATTATTATTATTAATTTTACTTATTATTATTATTATTATTATCCGTTATATAATTAATATTATTTATTTATTTATATTATTATATTCCTTATTATTATTTATTTCATTAATTAATTTTATTTCTATTATTATAAATTATTTTTCTGCTTCTTATTATTTAAATTATTAATCTTATTAAATTTATTATTCTTATTATTATTAATTATTATTTTTAGTAATGAATTTTCGTGATTATTATACTTATTATTATTAAACTTAAAAATAGCAAATAATTAATAATAACAGATTTAATAATTATTTTTTAAAATTTAAAATTAGCGAAACTACAATTAAGATAAAAAGAAAGAATAGCATAAGTTGCAAAACTCACAGAAGTGAGAAAGGATCGTCAGCTCCATTGCAACTTCTGTGAACAAAAACCGTATTAAACCATTTGTCGCATTCCTAACACTTTGGATCGTCGTGATCGTGCATATTTTATTTTTATTTATTTATTTATTTATTTATTATTATTATTATTAAATTTCTTATTATTATGAATTTTAATTATTTTATTTTTATAATATTCTTTATTATTATAAATTTTATTAATTAATTTTATTTATATTATTATTATTATTATTATTATATTCGTTATTATTATTTATTTTCTTCTTATTATTATTAAATTTATTATTCTTACTATTATTAATTATTATTATTATTAACTTTCTACAACATAATTAAATAAAATATTCTGAATAATTAATCAACTACAATATAATTAATTAAAATACAATTCATTCATTAATTAAAATATTGTAATTAATTAATTAATTAAAATATAATTATTCGTTAATTAAAATATTGTAATTAGTTAATTAATTACAATATAATTAAATTACAATATAATTAATTAAAACATTATTAATATTTAATCAACTACAATATAATTAATTAAAATACAATTCATTCATTAATTAAAATATTGATTTTAATTAATTAATTAAAATATAATTATCCATTAATTAAAATGTTTTAATTAATTAATTAACTAAACTATAATTGTTTATTAAATAAAATATTGTAATTAAATAGTTAATTACAATACAATTATTTAAAATATTAATAATAATTAATTAACTACATTATAATTAATTAAAATATAATTCATTCATTAATTAAAATACTGTAATTAATTAATCAAATAAATTATAATTAATTAATTAAAATATACTCAATTACAATATTATTAATTAAAATATAATTAATTAAAATTAATAACAATATTTTAATTAATCATAATTACAATATAATAAATGTTTATTTCTAAATATTTTTAACAATCGAACTACTGTTAATGGTAATGACAATCATTTATTTCTCTTAATCAACTATCATAATTATAATAATAATATCTATTATTATTTTTTTACATTCATTTCTATTTCTATTATTATTCTTCAACCAACTCCTTTAAATAATAACAGTTGTAATAGGTAAAGTAGTAGATAAACATTTATTAAAATAGAGGAAGAAGTGGAACTTTGAATGGAAGCGTGTGGGAAAGGACCCAAGTGCGCCTCATTCACCACTCACGTGTCAACATTGGACCCACACATCAACTTTTATATAAAGGAATCGTGTGATCCTCACTTGCAGCTTGCATGCACTTTGGTCCAACTTTTGAGAAGACGGTAGATGGCAAAATAAAATGCAAGAAAGAGGTTGTAAGCTGATCTCCAACGAAGGCACCATTTTGTGTTTTGGTGCGATGAATATATCTCAAGGAAGACACTCAAATTTAACGTCAAAATGGTATAATGAATAGTAATATATTAAATGTAGTCTGTTACCATTCATGTACTAAAATTATGAAAAGATAATTTTGTCAAATTATTTCTTTTACGTACATCTCATAATTTGATTTATTTACATAACTTACTAAGTAATTAAATTTATAATATATATTACTTTACACAAAATATATCATTACAAAAATCTCATTAAGACATTTAAAATGACCCTAATATTGAATATAAAGTAATCACGTGATCTTCACTACAGCTTGCATGCACTTTGGTCCAACTTTTGAGAAGACGGTAAATGGCAAAATAAAATGCAAGAAAGAGGGTGTATTGTTGTAAGCTGATCTCTAACGAAGGCATGCTTTGGACCTTTTGGCGCGATGAATATACTTCTAGGAAGACACTTAAATTTCACGTCAAAATGACGCAATAAATAGTAATATATTAAATGTAGTGTGTTACTATTTATGTACTAAAAGTCATGAAAAGATAACTTTGGCAAAAAAAACTTTAACATAATCCTTTTCCGTGCTTTTTATAATTTGATTTATTTACATAATTTACTAAGTAATTAAATTTAAAATATATATTATTTTACAAAAAATATATCATTACAAAGATCTTTGAAACATTTAAAATGACACTAATATTAAATATAATATTAAATTTATTTTTAATATTTATCTATAATTCTTATTTATAAGTGTTGTAAATTTATTAATAAAATATGTTAAGAATAAAAAGTATATTTGAAATAAAAGGTACACAAATTTATACCACAACATTCATTTAAAAAATTAAAAGTCAACGAAAATATTTGAAAATTACAATTAGACTAAAATAAAGTACAATTACAATCAGACTAAAGATTACAATCAAACTAAAATTACAACAATCAAATTAAAAGTAAAAATTAAAGCACTTGATAATATTATTTTAACATAAATAATTAATAGCTTGGAAGGTCGTCCTCATTTCCTCCAAAATCAAAATATTGGCTAAAGTCACTAGATGAGTCAAATCCTCCTCGAAGTTCTCCTTCTTGAGCTCTTTTTGCATAAATTTTCATTTGTTTATTTTTGAAAGCCTCATGCATCACTAGTCCAGATCTTTACATAAAATTTTATTATCTTCAAGTCTTTGTCATAGCTCTAATTTTTTGCCTCATTTTGAGCTCGCAACAACTAAAGTTCATAATTTTTTTCGAAAAAAGATTGACTTTCATGAAACATTACTTTTGTTTATATATTCATGGACATAAAAAGTTTTTTCATTTTTTCATTTTGTTCCTTTTTCATTTTTTTCTTTCTTCCTCCCAATATGACGATTAGCTTCATCATTTCTTTTAATAAATGGAGCTTTTCACCTCAAATCATTATTTAAATCAATAAAAAATGATGATGATTCTATTGACTTATCTGATTTTTGAGATTTGGACAGTGACATTTTATTGCACTTAGATCATTTTTGATGACTTGATGTTTTCTCTTTGCTAGTATCAGCATACTTCTCCATATTTTTTAAGATTGGCTATACATAATCAAATTTGAGACCTTTTTAAAATTTTAGATTTTGAATGAGTAAATCTTTTGCTTTCTCGAACTGCAAGATAACAATGTAACTTAAGTTAGATTTTAGGGTATAAACGTATTTCAATAATAATTTAATATAAAGTATTTATTAATTAATTGATTGTACTTTAATTTTATAAATAAAAAATCATTGTATAGATATAAATTAATTTAGTTAATAACTAAATTATTGTGATATATTCTTTGAAAATAATTTAGTATGAAATTTTAGTGTAAAGTGGTTGAAGTAGCATCAAATTTAGTGTAAAAATATTCTTACAATATTATTTTTATACCAAATTTATTCTTTTTTATATCAAATTTGATGTAAAATTTTAATAAAATAGCCGGAGATGACCTGAGGCGGCAGCGCGGAATGTTGGAAGCCGTAAGAACTCTTCCAGTTTTTTCACAACCATATATTTGCTGATGAAAAAGCAATCACATGTCATTCTGGACTTAGTGCAACTTCTGTAATATCATCACTTTGTTACTGAAAAAATCATATCCTCCGTCTTCAAAAAATTAATTTTCGAACGAATCATGAAGTAAAAAACATAAAATTCTTTTTCGCGTCTTTAACAACACTTATATTCTCTATACTGGCAGGTTGTCACAGTGCATAGGCGCGGTTAAAATTTGGAGAAGTTTATGTCCAGTTATTTTTGGAGTTAAAGAGCATGTTTATATAGGTTTTATTATGAATAGTTATCGTTAAAGTTAAAATTTTGAGGTAAAAATTAGAGGTGTATAATTATAGACAAAATTTTGTAAGGCATGAAAAAATATATAAAAGTTGAATATTTAAATTGGATTAATAAAAGTATAAAGCAAAAATCAATAATCTAGTAATTTTTAGACTCTATAAGTGATTCTTAATTCCCTACCTTCTCTTAGAGTCCCAAAAATTTCAATAATTCTGGCTTGAATTTCCACCAACCAAAGCCCTAAAATTTTATCATAGATTTATGGCAATCAATCCCTAAATTTATAGCTATAACAACCTGAAATTTCAACAAGCTCCCAAGCCTAAAAGTCAAATTCCAACAGTCAGATTTTATGTTATTTATAGTTATAGATGTCTAAATGAATATTGTGTAATTTAAAATTTTGAGGAAAAAATAGAATTGTGTGATTGGGGATAAAATTTTGTTAAAGAAAAGGGGTCAAAATATAATAGTTGGATTATTTTGAATGAATTAATAAATAATTAATTTAAATTATAGAATTTTAAAAATTTTGAAATGTATAATAACGAATGGATTAAAAAGATAAATGAATGAATGAATTAAAAAGATAAATCGATGAAATGTGTGAGTGAATATTGTGAAATTTATATAATGGAAAAGATAAAATAGTTTAGTAAAACTTTAGAGGAAAATGTGTAAATAAATGTGTTATAATATCTTAGTACATAGTTAAAAAAATATACTTAAAATTTTATAAAAAAGTATATAAATATAAAGAGTTATGTCCTTATTAAAAAATTTTAAGGAGTTATGGGTGTGATAATTGTGACGTATAAAAAAATAAAAATAAAATTTTAGGGAATTGGAAAATATTTATAAATATGTTATTTTATAAATGGCTAAATATATATAAATAAATATTGTTAATTTTTAAAATTTGTGAAAAATTAAAATTTGTAAATGTGAAAAAAATTCGGGAGAAAATAAATAAAAATATAAGAGTTACAATATTTAAATGAATTAATAAAATTAGTTAGTAAAAATTATGATTGAAGAAATAAAATAAAATTTGGAAATTTATAACATCATTTATTTGTTTTCAGACTGAGTGGTGGTGGTGGTGGTGGTGATGATGATGATGATGATGATGATGATGATGATGATGATGATGATGATGATGATGATGATGATGATGATGATGATGGATAAGAATAAATTAATTAATTATAATATTTAAGTTAAAAAGTTAAAAAATAAAAAAAGAACTCACAGGTCGAGCATTTCTTCTTCTTCTCCTAAGCTAAGGGCAATCTCTTTTAATGGAAAGCTTGTCATTTAGTTGATCATAGACATCTGCATCATAACAAGAATAAAGAGAAGGAGATGGTCATCGGAATGAATCAACCTGTATACGAGAGTAGCTAGCAGTAACTATTCTTAGGTTCTTTGTCGATTGTTAGTCCAAACAATCAAGCTTTTGTAATAACCTAGAATTGAAGCATAAATAGATATAAAAGAAAATCATTACCATTACACTTCCTTAGACTACAAAAGAAGCGACCGTGTTATTACTTCCATTTTTCCTGTTATCTCATTTGGGCATATGTTTCAAATATGCAGGAGGTTACGTGGCGGTGAAAGTTATAATTATAGCATTCTTAGCAATATTGGGGTGTACCGTGCTGGACTTATTATTGGATTAGATTTTGGCACGATGCTATACTAGTATCGGTCAATATTGATACTATTTCGGGTAATGTTTTAAATTTATGAAATAATCTTTGAATTTTTTAAATTGTAAAATAGTTTATTGTCATATTGTACAGTTGTATTATATATTTTTAACCTTGTCTTAAAAAATCATAATAATAAATAATAATCACAATTAATATGAAATAACAATAATTTTTAGATATTTCACATATAAATAATAACCACAAGATTTATGGAAATAGATAATCATCATCATACAAAAATAAAATTAAAAATAATACAAAATATTTAAAATATTATAATAATAAATAATAATTATATCAAAACATCCAATATAAAGAATAATAAACATTCTTAACTCACAAATTATTACAATTTATATTAAAAGTTTGTGATAAGGAAACAACTAAATAGAATTGAAACATAAAACAAAAACATATATTATTTAATTTACCATCAATTAAATATATTATATATTTAATTAATTATTACTAAAATGATAAATATCTTAATTTAATTTATAAAATTAATTGAATAATTATTAATAAATATAATTAAGTAAAGGGGAAAGATAAATAGTAAAAAAAAAGCAAGAGGAAAAAAGCAAAGGCAAATCTTAAGAGCAAAATATGAAAATAGCAAATGATAGGTCAACAAGTCATTAACAAGTTTGTAGTATGCCTTAGGAGGTGAGAACATTAATTAATCATTAGCAAAAGTTACATGCTTAGGTTGTCTTATATATGGAAAAAATTTCATGATAACTGGCCTTTTGTTGTGGTCATTAACAGAAACATTTTAGGTTGACACAAGTTTTGGTTCAATTTTATCAAATTTTTTGTGAAGATACTGTTTAACTCTTAGAAGAAGAAACATGTAATTGTTGTTCTTCATTGTATAATTATATAATAATTTTTTATATGTGTACTATTTAATTCTATATTAAATAATTATATTTTGCAAATAAATGTAAGTAGTTAATGATAATTTAGTTTAAAATAATTTTATACTACGTTGGTAAATTTTAATATAAAATGAAAATTTATGCAAACTAGTTATTGACATGAATATAAATTTTAAGTTCAAAAGAAACTAATAATTTTAAAATAAAATATCATATATACAACGCTTTTTGATAAGTTTATATTACTTTAATTTATTGAAGTCTCTCGTGACACAATTTAAGAAGTCATTGGAAATAATTGTGTAAAATTTAATATTTGACAAAATATAATTAAATTATCAAAAAAGTATAAAATTATAAATATGAAATAAAATCAAAACAATAATTTAAAATTTTTACTCTTTTAAATAAAAATTCAAACTTTCCTCTTTGTATTAATGGATATTAATTTCTTGACTTTTATATGATGCTTTAATTGTTATAGAAAAGCTTCATGTGACGTTTAAACTTAAAATCATTTTAAAAGTAAATACATTTTGAGAATTGTTTGTAATAACTTTATTATAAAATCATATATTTACTAAAAATGGTTAATTTCTTGTATAGTTAAAATAAATTATATTCATATCTTAATTTAATTTTTTAATTTTTTTAATTTAAAAAAAATTACGTGATAACTTTTTAAGATTCTTAAAAATAAATATACGCATATATAATATTGTCTATATATATTTTAGGCCTTAAAAATGTATTATCATCATATTGAATGAATAAAAACAAATATATTTCTTTTAAATTGAATATAAATTAGTATTTTAAAAATAATATTATATATTTGGTATTTAGTTATTGTATTAAAATTAGTAAATACTTGTATATTGTATATGTAACCATATTAAAAGTTTACGATTAATTAAAAAATATTATTGGAATGACTTTAAAGATTTTGAATTTATAAATTTATTGGTTTTGAAAGTGGAATTATAGAATTGCAAAGGTTTGTAATTTGAATTTTGAATCGATGTATGAATACAACTGAATATAAAAGGACATATAATACATTTAAATTCATCTACTTCCAAAAAAAGAAATAAATTGGAATAAAAGACCGAATGATTTGATCTTTTTTTATATAGCCTAAAGTTTCAAGAAATATATGTTATTATCATTATTAATTTGATCATAATTTCTTGCAATTTGTTAATAATTAAATTTTATTTGTTTAATAGAATAAGAAATTTTGTATATCCAATTTGCTTTCACCATATCGATCTTTTAGCGGACAAAGTTTTTAAGAAACCAAGTTTCACTAATGAGAGTGACTTAGAAAATAATATTGAAATTGAAAATATTGACATGTCATCTGATACAATAAATTTAAATGATGGTGATAACAAAAGTATGAAACGTCTCTCAATAACAAAAATTTTGTAATAAATGAAAATTAGGGCTAGTAATTTTTTTTGCTAATAAGTGCATGTTCTTTAATCTTTCCAACCTGAAGGGTTGATGCCTATATAAAATAAACTACTAAAATTACAACAAACGTGAAGATGAAAACTTTGTATGATAAATGATACTTTAAAATTGATCTGAAGTGAACTGAGTTTCATTTTTGACTTTTTTTTACCTTCCCTTTGTTCTTCCTCTTGCAGGCAATACAAACACTATGGAGATAAAAGAGAATCTTTTGCTTTTGCTTTTAAACCGACTTTTGATCATGTATTTTGGTCGGTCCTTCTTTCTGCTGCACAATGATTTTTATTAAACACAAGCTAAAAACTTACGTTTACATTCTTGGGCTTTTCTTGCTTTGTCCTTTTCAGGAAAGGGAAGACATGAGTGGTAAAAAAAAAAGGAAAATTACTGTTCCATAAGGTTACGAGCTACACATCTGTGTTACAATGTCTTCTTTTTGTTTCCTTTACTAGTTCTTTCTCATTTACCTGTGGACCTTCTTGTTACTCTTCGTAAAAGAAGAGAATTCTATTTTATTGAATGATCGTAGAACGCTTATATACAGGAGGTATAGCTGTACATAAGAAGTATGTTCTCTCATCTAATTAACTACTTATTTTGTCATGATTATTTACAGCTGGTGAAGACAGCGATTGTCCTGACATATACGGGTAGCGTGATGCGCGAGGACGGTGGTGTGGGCCTGTCGACACTTCTGAACTTCAACCACTATTGAAGATAGTACAACAGAGAATGGAATGGGGGACCCACTTTTGCATGGTAGTAAGTAGTATATCTTTGAAGGTGACGGTAGCTACTGAAAAGGCCGTAGTAATAATAGCGATGATTTGTCGCTGTTTCTCTGTACATATATCTCCACTTGATGTGAGTTTTTGTTTGGTTATACTTATCAATCTTCTTGAGAATGGTAAAAAGAAAAAAAACCCCAATAAATCCCATTAAACAACAAAAATGTAGAGGTTTGTATGCATGTGAAAGTGGGGATTAAAAAAAAAAAGAAAGTAATCCAAAGTTTGATTATGTTACCTAAGCCATAGGATATGAAAGCTAAATTTCAATAGGGCATGTTGGCCCTTCGGTGTCGATATACATGCCAATGGCTCCACGCCCTAAAGAGAACCTGAAAAAGAAATGGTTTCCACGATTGATGGGAAGGGGACCGAAGAAACGTGGGGCGGAGAAAGAAAGGAAGTCTGTGGAGAGAAAATATCTGCTGAAATTTGCGAGAAATAAAGAGAGAAAGGTTTTGTGATTACGGTAGAAATTTTCATCGTCATCATTCACGCTTAGCATATAGTAGTTAATAGTTAATAACCGTAGTCTAGCAAACGAGTCACACTCTCTTGACTGCCAAGTAAAAACAAGAAGTTCAATGTCTGCTCATGTGTCCAGGAATTTCAAACGGCAAAGAACACAACGAGTAACAATATGGCAAATCTGACATGGAGTTTTCTCCAAAATCAATTTCTTTTTATAGCTTGTTGCTGAAGACAAATTACTCACAGAAATGTTTCTTTCTCGTAAGGGAATCATCGATTGAAGAATTCATGAGTATGTCTTTGGTGGCCGTAATTGAGACACTTCAGAGAATTTAATTACAAAACTATCAAATCAATTAAGGAATATCAAGGTTTCTAAGAAAGATCAATTAAAGACATGAGAAAAAAATTACAATGGAAGTACTATATCAATTAAAAATATCAAAATATGTGGACTGTCGGTGAATTTCATCTTACTTCGAGATTATTTTAAGTACTAGTCGGTGAACTTTTTTTAATGTAATGTATATTATTGACTATTTCTTAATAAGTATTTCTAAAATAATTTTAAAAATCACATTTAATTAAAAGTAAAAACCTGAAACTTTTAATTTTTATTAAATAAATTATAAAATTATAACCAAATCATCTAAAACAAGAAAATACTTTTTTTTATTGAAAATTGTATGCATCTCTTAATTTACTGAAAGATTAAAGAAATGTTTTAACAATCTGCATTTCATCTGAAGGGTCCGAAATGCACACCTTGCAATTTTTTATTAATTACACTATATCTATTATAATCTAATAATGCTTAAGTTATAAAAAATATTCAAATTCTTATTTAAAATAACATTTGAATATTTAATAGTAGATTTTAATCATTTTTTAAAATTAAGTAATTATATATGTAACTAATACCTTAAATATATTTTTAATAAAAAGAGTTAATACAAAAGAAAAAATTAATTAAAAAATAATTAATTACGAGAGAAAGAATAAAATATGTCCTTGTGAGAAATGTTATAAAGAAGAGACATGTGAAATTGTTTGTGCATTAAATTTGTTAAGAACATCACTAAATTCGATACACAAATGAAGTTGACTTGATTCCACCCGATCCATCTTCAAGTTATCATTGTCTCCTACTCGTATCTGAGTTCTAAAGCTTTTGAGTCATTATTACTTGCTCAGTTTCATCCTTTCATTTTCTTCTTCCCCCCTTGAAATTCTTTCATCGCTTGCTCAAGTTTTCGATTCTTTAATCGCATTTTAATCTCAATTCACATAATGAATTTCTTTAACCAAATATATAGGTCACATTCACCAATATATCCTCTTGACCAAGAAGGTCGCATGTCAGATAAAGCATGTTACATCAATTTCAAATATAAAGCATGAATGTGACCAAATATTCCCGCATTATTATGTCTGCCAATGCCATCATACAAAATTTACAAAGAGGAAGCAGAATATGCTTATCTACAAGATCATGTACACCAATTTGAGGGTTCATGTAATGGATCACAAAAGCCGCATAATACAAGCTTTACAAAACTAATTTTTATCACAATGACCAACTCAAATCCAGTTGGGAAAGAGCAATCTTTGCGCCACTAACCCCCCTTGGAGTATGGATGTACACAATGTGATTACTATATAAGAATACATACGGTCAAACATGTAGAAACATGTGCAGAAATAGTTGCAAATTTACAACTGGCGATTTTGATATCATAAGGTTAGACAAGTACACCAAGAGAATGTCTATATGGAATCCTCAAATCGTGATGAAAAGAATGTGCGAAGAGAGCCAAGTGAGACTACCTATTGAATTGTTGTATGCCTGTTAGGAAATTTCTGAGTACATCTCTCAAATGTACTGTCCAGGAAGACATAATCAAGTTGGCACCTAGGCGTTTTCTCCATTTTTGCTGATAAACTTCTCTGGTAAACATTGTAAACATTCACGTGTAAGCCTACAATCTCCGTTGTGATGCATATTACCAAAGCCGCCTTCAAACAAAAATATCACAGCTCATGCTGTTCATCAATCCATACCAGGATAGTGATTCGCATCAAAAGCTGTAACCTTGAATTCTCCATCAGGATCATCAATGAGTGGTGATTGGCCCACCTCAATACACACGAACAACTAATCCTCGAGCTAAAAGAACATAAAAGAAGCAAAAGATGACACGGTGGGTTTTAAAAATGATGTTCTTGGTCTCAGCCACGTGCACTACCACGTTAGAATCAACTCATTAAGTCATAACCAAAAGAAACCGACACGTCACACGTACATTAAAACGACAGGACTTGACGTCGTTGTTGACATGTCATTGGATAGAGAGATGGAAGACGACGAGAAGGTGAGGAACGACGCCTTGCAGATCATCGGACAATACCCAGACCTGTCCCGACTCGTTGTCTTCGATCTCGACAACACTCTATTGGTACTTCCAATCCTTGTTTTCTCGTGTTTCTCTTGTGGGTTGCTTTGTGTTAATGGATGTTTTTGTGATGGGCTTTCTCGTTTGGTTCAGTGAGTGCTATTATGAAGATGA
>JAOSBO010000209.1:33384950-33404443 GCA_027563915.1 Erythroxylum rotundifolium | reverse complement strand
GAAAACGTCTCGTTCGGTAGAGAAGTAAAAAATACTATTTTTAAAGTAGAAATATTAATATTGTAAACAACAAAAAACGTATGATTGACAATTTAGCCTTAAGATGACTTTGGCCTCAGCTTAGGGATTAGATATTCTGTTTTAGTTATGATATTTTTATTATATTTTATTAAATCTTATTTGTATTTACGTGAATTTTATATAAATATATGAAATTAGATATTCTGTTTTGGTTATGATATTTTTATTATATTTTATTAAATCTTATTTGTATTTACATGAATTTTATATAAATATATGAACGTAATTAGAAGAGAGTAATTATAATAGAAAATTTGATTAGAAAGTTTAAGCTCGAAGTTTAACGGACAATAAATTTATGTATATATACACATGCAAAAAAAATAATCAAAATATGACATTGCCAAGCTTAGTGTCACTTGGTATGTATGGTGATTAACTAGATTTAAATGAAAAATGGAAATCATGTATTTTGTAAATTAATTAAATAATTTACATATTAAATCATGCATTTAAATTAAAAATTGTCATCATAAAGATCAAGATCAAATTATGTATTATATAAATAAGAGTTTAAATATCAAGTATAGATAATCTACGTACCAAATCATGCACTTAAGTTAACCCTTATTACCAAAAAGTAATTGCCCAACGAATACATACTAGTAATAATTAGACGCTTGAAGCACTGAAGACATATTAAGTACGACTCTCCATAGCTATTGCTCCATATATCAAGCACAAAAGTTCAATTTATATACACCTAAAACATTTTAATTCATTTATTTCTTTAAAATAAGGCAAAAGGTACCACTAGGTACCTAAATTTTCATTTAAATTTGATCTTTAAATAATATTTTCACATTAGGAATATTATTTTAATAAAAATTTTTCTAACTTCTTTTAAGATTCTTTTAACTTAAATTTTTGTAATAACTTTTTTCAATTAAATGATAATTAACAAGTTAATTGCAATTAATTGCAAAACCTAGATGTATAATCTTTTATGTCTCTCAATAGATGGAAATTTTAATTGTAATATTGATCCAAACAAAAGAAAGAGTATTAGATATACTTTAAAAAATCTAATTAAAGGTTCTGCCTATTTGGGAGAATTAAAATAATTTTCATAATGAAAGGATTATTTATATACTAAAAAACACTACAGTCAATTCTGTAATTATTCAAACACATTTCTGATATCAGTATAAGAGCCAAAATTTACATGAAATTTAATTCCTATAGGGAGGATTTGTAAGGGAGATGTCTTACAATAAACATTTATGTCGATTAAAAGTAGTAATTTGACGAGACTCTACAAGCTCATAAGTTAATATTTTTCAAATTTCTTCAACCTTCCATACTATTAGTATTTTATTAACCGCTATAAGCTCTCAAAATTAAAAAAAAAGGGGTTTGTTTGATATGAGCTTCATTAGTTTCTCTCTATAGAATTACACTCTTTAACGCATAAGAGAATTTTTACAAAAATATCCCTTTCAAGAGTGTCTATGCTTTTGATGAATTTTAGTAATATAGTTTCGTAAGTTTTTGTATTGTTCAGTTATTGTTTCACAGTTGCATTGGCTGTTCCTAAAATAGGCTTCTTCAATTAGTCGTTGCTTCACTTGTATCCTTAGTCAACACGATTGATTTGAGTCTAAATACTTTGATGTTATGTTTGCCAAAAAAATCTTCCAGTAACCTTCATAATTAGTAGGATCCTTTTGGATAAGTCATTTTTAATAAAGTAAGTTCACAAAAAAGGTTCTTGCAAGAAAAAACATATTCCTTATGATTTTATTTTCTTTTGAGAATAAGATCGTTGATAGTACAAGGAAATAAATCCAACTTAAAATTTGAAATATTATACAGATATCATTAAAATCGTTAATCATAAACCTTTAGCTAATAGAGCTGTACAATAGACCAAGTTTGGTTCTCATACAAAGCAATCAGCTCATCCTTCATAGCCTATGCCCAATGATCACGCTGTATTGCTTCTTGAAATGTGGTAGGTTCATACGTGTTTTAGTAAGGGAATAGCAAATACTTGATGGGTACAAGAAGGTTTCATAATAGATAGGTAAGATTCTATATGATAAGAAGGTATTAGGTGAACAGTAATTGTTTTGATTGTGGAGAGTATGATAATAGCTGTAGAAGTAAGAGGGTAATCGTTTAGGTCTGGAGCTCTGCCTAAGAGGATTATTGAGAAGTGAATGATCATTGAGTGATGTGGTAGGTGGGTAAGAATCAAGATTGGAAGTTTCTACAGGTATAAGTGATTATGAAGATGAACTCGGTTCCCCAGAATTGGAAGGTGAGGTAGGAGTCACAGTGGGAAGCGGAAGAAAAGAGTTGTTGGGGCGTTCCACTAGAATTGAATGCAATATATTTGGCAAAACAAAATCACTGAGGAATTATAAAATATGGAAAGGGGGTATATCAGATTGGTAAGGGAATATATTTTCAAAAATTATGACATCTCATAGACAAGAAAACACATATGGAAGTAAGATCATATACCTTATAGCCTTTGGTAACATTGGAATATCCAATAAAAGACATTTTCTGGACCTTGAATCAAATTTCTTTTTGTTAAGTATAAGATTGGAAGCAAAACATAGGCAACCAAATACTTTAAGGTAGGTATAAGACGGTGTTTTCTGGAAAAAGAACTTCATATGGACTTCAGTCTTTCAATATGGGAGTTGGGAGCCAATTGATGATGTGAGTGGCAGTGAGCACAACATCACCCCAGAAGTGAAGTGGAAGATTGGCTTAGAAAAACAATGCTCTTGCCATAGTGATGAGATGTTGATGTTTTCTCTCAACCACCCCATTATGTCCTGTATAAGGACATATGGTTTGATGTATTATCCCTTTAGTTGAATAGAATGATGATATTTTGAATTCAAGAACATTATCTGACCTAATAACTTTGATAGATTTCTGAAATTAAGTATGTATGAGAGTGTGAAACTGCTATAGCAAATGTGCCGTTTCATTTTTGTGTTTTGTAAGATATACCCAAGTGACTTTAGTAAAGTCATCGACAAGTGTAAGAAAGTAGTGATTACCACATAAATCTTGTTGAGAATAAGGGGCCCAGATATCAGTATGTATTATTTCAAATGGAAACTCAGAGTGAGGTACATGTATGGGAAATGGAGTTCTCTTTTGTTTTGCTCTAGGACGGACTAAACATGGTTTACAATATGTGAACGTTATTCTAGAAATGAATGATTTTAAAGAAGACATTCTATCAGCACAGGGATGTCCTAATCTATAATGCCATATATCATGGGATTTTGCAAAATTTGATGTAGAAATGACGCCAGGAATGGCTGACTTCGAAACTGGAACAGGAGCAGAAGAATTCAAAGCATCAAGATGAGTGCCTTGCTGTAAGAAATACAGTCCTTGCTTTTGCCTAGCCAGTCCAATGGTCATCCATGAGGACAGGACCTGGATGTAGCAGAGATTAGAGAGAAAAATGAAACTGAGAAGCTAATGTTTAGTGATTTTATTGACCAGAAAGAAGATTGAAAGTAAAACCAGCTACGTATAACACATTATTTACAGTTAAGGAGGGAAGAACTTGTACTGTACCAATATGTGTGACTTGAAGTTGAGACCAATTAGGAAGTTGAACAAAGTGATTTCAAACTAGTTTTGAAAGTTTTAAATAAACGTGTGGAACATATGATGTGATATATGGCTCCTGTATCCACAATCCAAAAGGGAGTGGGGAATTTTGTTGCTAATAATGTGGTAAGTTTGTGTGAGTTTTCATAATTGATTAAGGAAGAGACTTTACTTGCAAGATTACAATAAGTGATGTTAGGACTGGATTGAGGTGCAGTAATGGCAGGATGATCACTAAGCAAGGTTATGAGCTCCTGAACTTGGTCACTAAGCTGAGAAAAACATGCATTTTTAGTACCCATATGGATACCTGGAGAACCATCATTGACCTAATCAGAGTTTGTATCAGTCATATTCACATCAGAAGAAGTGTAATTTATCCCTTCGTGAATTTGCAGTTTGGAGGAAATCCAATAAGTCTGAAACATTTATCCCTGGTGTGTCCAGGCTTCCCACAATGAGAACAAGTATCCTTTGCTCTTTTGACTGTCATTGCTGATATATTTCCAAGATTCTGCACCATTTGGTTTCTTTGATTTTCTTCGTTAATCAACATATTATACACATCATCAAGACTTGGAACAGGCTTCATAGTAACAATATGTGATCTTAGATTCTGGTAAGTTTCATTCAATCCATTTAAGAATCGAAATACATAATCCTTCTCTTGATGATCAGCATAAGAAATACATAATCCTTCTCTTGATGATCAGCATACTTTTGGAAACAATTCTAATTGCAGTTTCCGCATTCACAGAGTGGCAGAGGTCTGATCAATTGTATTAGTACAATGAGTGACACTCCCTAACTGTTGCTGGAGTTGATAAATGTTGCTATCATCAGGCTGAGAAAATCGCTTGCTCAGCCTCTCCCAAATCTCGCTTGCGATGTCAATATAGAAGACATTTGAAGCTATCGAAGGTGATATGGATTCAAGAAACCATGCCACCAACAAATTGTTGTAACGGCACCAAGCAGCGTACAAGGGACGATTCTGAGCTGGCTTTGATATAGATTCATTCAAGAATCCCTGTTTGTTTCTGATAGACACTGCCAGCAGGAAAGATCTACGCCACGTGATATAATTTGTGGTGGTTAGCTCTGGAGATACAAGAACTGAGCTGTGATTCTTAAGTGATGCAGAAAATATGGTGAGGTTGGATTGACTACCGGAGGTTGAGTTTGACCAGCTTCTTCTTGATTAACCATTGAATTGTGAAGCAGAAATCAGAGAACAATGATCCAAAATGACAACAAATGAATTGAATCAAGTAACAAGAATCATATTCCACCACGAGTAAGAACCTTTAAGATGCAAATTGCAAATATTCTTGAAGTTCAAGTTCCGACGGTGAAGGTTGAGGAGGTGCTCAAATCTTGGATCCGAGCTCTGATACCATTTTACAAGTTTAACAGTTATCGATATAACAGGAGAAAGAAGCTTGAATGTGACAACTTGTATTTCTAGAAGCTTAATTGACCACGTTTTGTCTAACTAACTAAAAATGCTAGTCGTAAATTACAAGCCTTGTCATTACTAATTCTTGTTGCTACTATTCTAGCTACTGGGTCTCGCTGCTGCTAAGACTACTCCTTACACACGAAGATCGGAGCAATTGGCTTTGTACGGTGGTTAGGGTTTTAGGTAAAAATGATATTGTTTGATATATAAGAATAGTATAATTTAATTTGAAATTAAATTATTATTTTGAAGTCATATTTCTTATAAACTAATTAAATAATTTACCTATTTATTAATTTACTTTACTTAATTTATGTGGTCATTAATATTTGACTAATTTTAAATAAATATTAATTAAGTAAATTAATATTTATTAATTTACTTAATTAAATTATGTGGTCTGTAAATCTGTCCCTCCTCGTTCACCATCACTCTTCTCAGTGTCCCTGCAACACAGTTCCTTGTAAATGACCCTTCTTCTTCAGCTCTTGGTATCTCTAATCCTGCCTTCTTCTCTTCCAAAATCCTAGCATTCAGGCCTTAATCTATCTGAAATGACAACAGAACAAGAGCACGTCCATAAGATAATCCCTCTATTATTGAGCTCCATCCACAATGAGTCACAAAACGACCCACGGCATCGTGGCTTAATATCCTGATCTGTGGTGCCCAACTAGTCCATACAACTCCACAATCTCTGGTTCGTTCCTCGAACCCTTCTGGTAACACAACCGTGTCAATCGTAGTTGAGGTTTGATCCTTCTTTAGAGCCCAGAAAAATGGCAGTCCAGATAGCTCTAAACCTAAAGCCAACTCAGTGATGTCATCTTGACTTGGCGCAACTTCGGTTCCACTGCTATATATACCACACTGCCTTTCTCTTGCTTGCTCATCCAATCTATAATATGCAGCCACGAAGCATTTTTCTCTCCACCGTTATCCACCACAGAAGGTGGCATTAGCCCCACTGGAACCACCTTCTTCTGGTGAAGGTCTTGAAGGAGGTTTATCCATTTACCTTCAAACTCGGAGCAGCTACGTGCAGCAATCAATTCACATCCTGACATCGCTCACACGGCACGAAATTCGTCAGAAACGCCTGAAGGGTTATAGAACTCTTGTTCTTGGGAGCGAAGCACCTTCTTGGCCTCGAACAACCGAAACGCCAAGTTGGTCGAGAACGGAACCCAATTGGGAGGGACAGTGTAATTCTCTGGCGAACTTCTTGGTTCATGAACACTGTTTGATCCGGGTCCGAAGAAACAAATGGACCAAGTGCTCAAGATGCTGAAGAAAGCACCAGAGACGCCAAGCTGAGAAGCAATAGGTGGTAGCCAATAATGACCAAAGTCGTAAATAATCCAATCTGGTTTTGAACCTTCGAGGAATTGAGTCAGTGGCTATTTGAGATCATCAAAGGCCTTCTTAAGATACGGAACCTGGTGGTACGGTACGTCCATTGTTGCCTCTGCTTCGTCTGGAAGATTAGGTTCATGGGGTAATCGGAGGCTTACCAGTTCTATATCAGGAGGAAGCTTTGGTAGGCGTAGGATGTTTCTGGTTGTGGAAATGAAGGATACTCTATGACCCTTTTGGGCTATCATTTTTCCAAGATCCAGGAATGGTATCACGTGTCCAAAGGCTAGCCATGGACACATAGCTACATGGAGCTTTTTAGGTCCAGCCATGGTGGCTAAGGCGATGATGCTACAAAGGGTCGTGTTCTCTGGCTTCTCTGTTTAAATAATAAATAGACAGTCTTAGATTTACCGAAATAAGCAATTTAATTAATGAAATGATAAACAGATTTCTAAGATCATGATCAATTTAATAATAATGACCGAACAATAACTAAATAAATGGTGCTCCGTCACCATGACAATTAAATAAATAAAATTAAATATTTATATTAATCATTTTCCTTCCTTTCCTTTTCTTGTATCTTTTTTGCAAGTATCTTATTAGACTTTTTTATTATAAATTTTCGCTTGACTCAGTCAAAATTCTTAACACTTCTTAATCAATTTATCAAATCAAATTTAGTTTATTATGATTTTTATTCTTCGAGATGGACAGCTCGAAATGCTCTGAGGCAGTGAGGGGAGATCTACAGTCCTATCAATAGGAAGGACATGCGGCGAAGAAGGTTCGTATACGAGATAGAGAGGAAGACCCCCCACCTCCCATAACAAAAACTAGCTATAGTGCAGTGGTAACTGGTGGATTGAGAGAGGAAGAGAAAATGGAGCTATCATGGCCGGAGGAGGAGCCGGTAGATTATGAAGAGGGTGATATTACAGTAGTTAATGGGGAGATGGGCACAACCTTGGAGTTATCGAACACTTTTAAGAATCGCCTTGATAAGCAGTGGGAGAGAGCTGTGGTTATTAAACTGCTCGGACGGAGGATTGGGTTCAAGTTACTACAGTCCCGATTGAAATCACTATGGCGACCTACGGGACCTATGAAAATCATTGATCTTGATTATGATTACTTCTTAATCAATTTCGTTGTGGAGGATGATTACTTGAATGCGTTAACAAGGGGGCCATGGACAATCTTTGGGCATGTTCTATCAGTTCAACCATGGCACCCTACCTTTAGGCCGTCGCAAGGGAAGATCACGAGAGCAGTTGTATGGGTGAGATTTCCAGAGCTTCCAGTGTCTCGTTATCACCCTGTGATCATTAGTGCTTTGGGTAATCTTGTCGGAAATACAGTGAAAATAGATGAGACAACTCAACAATCTCAACGTGGTAAATTCGCTAGAGTGGCAGTAGATGTTGATATCAGTAGGCCTTTACGATCTCAAGTTATTCTAGATGGGAAAGAAATTAAGGTATCTTATTAGTGACTCCTGCAAATTTGTCTATGTTGTGGTATAGTGGGGCACGGCTCACCGGAATGCCCAACAAGGAAGCAGGATAATAAGGGTGATATAATGGAGAAGGAAAACGCAGGGAAGCAACCAGCGGCGCCACCATGTACGGTGGAAGGGACAGAGGAGTATGGACCGTGGATCCAAGTTCAAAGAAGATTCCGACGACCAGCTGTTAAGGAAACCTTTAAAAACGTATCCAATCCAGAAGAGCACAATCAAAGGGGATCCCGAGGATCACGGTTCGCAATCTTCAACAATTTAGATGATACTGTGATATTGAATGATCAGATCATAAAGGATGATTCTGATAGACACGATAAGCAAGCCACCAAGAAGGATACGGGGCGTGTTTTCGCTGAGACACGTCAAGACGTTAACAAATTGGGACAAGAAAGATCCTTCACTGAGGTTAGACGAAATAATCACAAGATATCAAGGGAATTAGTGAGTAATTGTTTTGTAATTAAGGAGGGGACGGGACTTACTCTAGGTGATAAAAGACAAAACCTGGGGACCAGTGACATGCAAAGACGTAAATCAGAAAATCATGCAGCAATTACTATAAAGTCATATGAAACAGTGCTTGTACAGGATAATAATTTTAAACTGCCTACAGATGAAGTTATGGAATGTGTTGGACAAGCAGCAGATACAGAGGAGTTCACTACAATGCACTCGGGATCATCTCTTTTTGGATATAAGTTACCGCCAACAAGACCTCCTGACCAATTCATAGATAAAGACGAATGGCAAGACTGTAATGACTCTCAAAACCAACAGATGGAAGTGGTACTTGAAACCCCGAATAACAATACGGATGGTGTACAGTTGGATATGGAGATAGCCTCTCAGGAGGTATAAGGATGTGTCCTCTTAATCTAAGCGAATTTTATGTCTATATTTCTTTGGAATTGCCAAGGGGTTGGAAGCAAGGTTTTCACGCCTATTTTGAAGAACTTCATTCAAATACATAAGCCATTTGTGGTGGTTTTAGTTGAAACAAGAATCAGTGGTGTTAGAGCAGATAAAATAATGCAGTGCCTAGGTTTCCCTCACTCTTTTAGGGTGGAAGCAGAAGGTTTTTCAGGGGGAATATGGCTATTGTGGAAGAATGAGGTGAGGGTGCGTATTCTTGCTGCTCATCGCCAGTTTGTGCATGTAAATATTATGAGGGAGAGAGCGTCCTTTGATTTTACTGCGGTGTATGTGAGTCCGAAATACTGTCTTCAACGTTTCCTTTGGCAGAATATCAAGAAGATAGCAAGAGTGGTTGTGAATCAATGGCTGATAGGGGGTGATTTTAATGCGAAGTTAGAGAGAGTGGATAAGCGTGGGGGAGCTAAACATCAACCTGTGGTTAACAAATCCTTTAAGGATTGTATTCAGACGTGTAGCTTGCAGGATTTAGGCTTTGATGGGCCGAGATTTACATGGAGAAGAGGAACTACCTGGGCACAACTGGATTGGGTATTTTGCTCTAATACATGGAGCAAGAGCTTTCAAGATACGCGGGTTTCTCACTTACCTTTCTTAAAATCTGACCACCGCCCTATTCTTGTCACGTTGGAGAAGTCGATGGGTATTCAGAGAAATCCTCGGCTTTTTAGATTTCAAGCAGCCTGGATGATGAGTGAAACATTCAATCAGTTTGTTCGTGAGAATTGGAGGCCACCCCCAACGAACTTATGTGGGTTCCTCAGTCTTTTTGCTGTGAAACTCCAAGCCTGGAATAAAGAAGTGTTCGGCAATATATTTAAGCAGAAAAATAGATTATTGGCCAGAATAGCAAGTATACAAAAGTGCTTGGAAAATGAAAACTCGAAATCCCTAGAAGATTTGGAACGTTATCTTCGGAGTGAGTTGGAGACGATTTTATGTAAAGAAGAAGTGTTTTGGCATCAACAATCTCGTTGTTCCTGGATATCTAATGGGGACAAAAATATAAAATATTACCATTCTATCACATCGACTAGGCATAGACAGTCCAAGATAGAATGTTTAAAAGATAAAGATGGTAATTTGATTAAGGATACAACGGTATTGAAGAACATGACGAGGGAGTTTTTTACGCATCTCTTCTCATAGGAGGGTTCCCATCCTGAGCTTTTTCCTATTAGAGATGGGTTTAGTCGGTTAAATGTGGAGGCGAGGACTATGTTGAGCAGCCCAGTTCGAGCTGAGGAAGTGCGGATAACAGTATTCAGCATGGGCTCTAATAAAGCACCTGGGTACGATGGCTTTCATGCTATATTCTATCAGAAACAGTGGAATTTTATTGGTCCATCAATAGTCGACTATGTGCGGAAATTATTCAATCACGAAGCCTGGGGTCCAGACATTAATAAGACAATCATAGCTTTGGTGCCAAAGATCTCTAATCCCCTCCTTCTTACTCAGTTCAGGCCGATTAGCTTGTGCTCGGTAATTTATAAAGTGTTATCTAAGGTTGTGGTTAATCGCCTAAAACCGTACCTCAACGATTTAGTTAAGCCTATGCAGTGTAGCTTTGTCCCGGGAAGGCAAATAACAGATAATATTATACTTGCTCAAAAAGTTATTCATACAATGAGAAAGCAAAGAGGAAAGCGTGGGTATATGGCTATTAAAATAGACCTTGAGAAAGCTTATGATCAATTGAGCTAGGACTTCATCCGGATACATTACTGGATATTGGTATGCCTGATACTTTGATCTCTTTGATTATGAAGTGTATTTCGTCAGTGTCAATGCAGGTAAATTGGAATGGGGAACTCACTAGCTCGTTTACCCCATCCCGAGGTTTAAGGCAAGGAGACCCTCTGTCCCCATACATTTTTGTATTATGTATGCAACGGTTGGGGCACTTAATTATGAAGGAAGTTTTAGGGGGACGGTGGAAAGCTATTAGATTGAACAGAAATGGGCCGCAACTTTCACATCTATTTTTTGCAGATGATCTGGTACTCTTTACGGAAGCGTCAAGAGAACAAGCTTTAATTATTTAAGAGACTCTGGATATTTTTTGTGCCTCTTCTGGTCAAAAGATTAGTAAGGAGAAAACTAGATGCTATGTTTCCCTGAATATTCCGAGGGAGAAAGCTCAAGACTTAAGTAGTTTCTTGGGGTATCAATTAACCAATTATCTTGGGAAATACTTTGGGGTTCCCTTGATACATGAAAGAACCTCTAAGAAAAATTATCAGTATATACTTGATAAAGCCCAAACTCGATTATCTGGGTGGCATGCTAAACAACTATCTTTAGCCGAGAGGATTACACTTGCAAAATCTGTCCTTGCTGCTCTCCCGGTCTATACTATGCAAATGGTTAGACTTCCCCGACAATTATGTGACGATCTGGAAAAGGTGATTAGATCTTTCATTTGGCACTCAGGGAATTCGACGAAGTATTTTAGCCTTGTTAACTAGGAGGTGGTATGCACGGCCAAGAACAAGGGAGGTCTGGGATTACGTAAGCTTCGTGAAAATAATGATGCTCTCCTCTCTAAGTTGGGATGGTCTTTAGTTGACAGGCCACAAACGATTTGGGTGCAAGTATTAAAAGCGAAATATAAATTTCCAAAAGAACCATTGCCTATACGTTTAAATCCTAAAGGAGGTTCGATGGTATGGTGGGCCATAGCCTTGACTTGGCAATATGTCCTCTGTGGATCTAAATGGAGAATAGGGAATGGGAAATCTGTGCGATTTTGGCTAGATAATTGGGTAGATGACTTGGGGCCGCTACTTCGTCATGCTATTAAACCAGTTCCTTTGGAAGTTTACCATCTCATAGTTGATCATTTTGTCAAAGCTAGTGAAGGTTGGAAATGGGATCTATTTCAGGAACATTTGGTGTCATCAGTGTGCATATATATTGCAGGGATCCTTCCTCCAAATCATAGTTTAGGTTCGGACAAGATTATTTGGGGACCTTCAAAGGATGGGAGATTCACAACAGCCTTAGCCTATGACTTTATTATAGAGGATTTTGCTGGGTCTCGAAGGTGTCTATGGGATATAGTGTGGCGGTGGCATGGTCCACAGCGCATTAGAGCATTTCTTTGGCTATGTTCTCGCGACAGCCTCCTCACAAACCGTCAACGAGTTCTTCGTCATATAGCAACCGACTCCAGTTGTTACGTCTGTGAAGAAATGGAGACCTGCATACATGTTCTGCGAGATTGCAAACGAACGACAGCCATTTGGCTATCATTGATACCTTCTGCTATTAAAGATACGTTTTTTACGATGGAGCTACATGATTGGTTGGCTACTAATTTAAAAAGTCAATCACAGATACATGGTTTGGAATGGTCGATTGTGTTTGGAGTCACATGTTGGTATTTCTGGTATTGGAGAAATCAATCTATTTTCTGCTCTAGTTTTCGATGGCCTGTGAACCCATCTCATCTTATTCTGGATTATGCTAGGTGGATTAAAAAGTCCTATGAACTTCAAAGCCGTGTAGTGTTGGGTCCACACATGCGGGTGGAGAAGTTAATAGGATGGTCACCGCCGAGAAAGGATTCGGTTCGTCTGAATACGGATGGAGCTTTTAAATGTTCTACTGGGATAGCCTCTACAGGGGCTGTTATTCGGGACAGTTCTGGAACGTGGCTAGGAGGATTTGTCCAAAACATTGGCTATTGCACTTCCGTAGGAGCTAAGCCATGGGGGATTTACACTGGATTATTGCTGGCTTGGGATATGGGTTTTCGTCAAGTTGAGCTGGAATCTGACTCTCTGATTGTTATTAATATTCTTTCGTCTCCCTCAAAAATGCAGATGTCAAATAGTTCCCTTGGTCAGGGTATTTTGAGCCTTTTTTCCAGAGATTGGATTGTTCGGCTCCGACACACATACAGAGAAGGTAACAGGTGTGCGGATTGGTTAGCCAATATGGGCTCTTCATTCGGCATAGGAGTCACCACCCTATATGAACCCCCTACAGGATGCATACGGATTTTGCTTGAAGACTTGACGGGAGTTGCCTTACCACGGTTATGTTTATAGTTTTTAGTTTTCCATTTCAATAAAAAAAAATCAAATTTAGTTTGAAAACTAGAACAATTCTACATCACTCATTACATATTGATGTAAATAATAACTAGTGTCCTTGTGAAATGAAAGTTTATGAAATACAAATTAATTCCAAGTTTACTTTATGACATATCACACCCAAAATATAGTTTTTTGAGGTGGTGGTTGTCTGTTTCAGTTCTGTTTGAGAGCATAAGCCGCAAGTTGACGGGAGGATATGGCTAGCTATGGAGAGAGAACCATGGACAGCCTCATCTGGGTTAGGTAGATGGCTTTCAAGAATCTGTTTGAGAGCACATGCCGCATGTTGACGGGAGAATATGTTTAGCTATGGAGAGAGAACCATGGATGGACAGCCTCAGCTGGGTTAGGTAGATAGCATTTAAGAACTTTGGTCTAAACCACACAATCAGGTAAGAAGTAGATCCCTATTTTCTTTTTTGTGATAAGTCCACTCTTAAAAGAATTTCTATAAGCAGTAGTGCAATATTCATTTTAAGATGTCCATGCTTCAGGTGGTAAAATGTTAGGCTTCATGATACCGTAAAATGATCTAATGTCCATATACCTAATAGCCTTGATGACTTATCATATTTATCTTGTTGTCGTAATTTCATGTGGACATAAGGTCGAGGAGCAGTGAAAGGCAAATGTTAGGCTTCATGATACCGTAAAATGGTCTAATGTCCATAGACGTAATAGCCTTGATGACTTATCATATTTATCTTGTTGTCGTAATTTCATGTGGACATAAGGTCGAGGGGCAGTGAAAGGCCTAGAGTCTACCTGCACAAACATTTTTGTTATACCATATATAACATGTCCTCTTTATTGTTGTCAGAGGTTGAAGAATCAGAGGATTCATGCTCGTCTTCAGAAGAATCAGTTGGAAGAGTTAATTTTGTCTCTTCATTCTCACTAAATTGTTCTTCAATGAAATCTTCAATGTTTCCATTATTGTGAATAGGCATAATAACCTCAATGGGATCCAATAATTTGACTTCCCTTTTCGTTTTATTAAGATATTGATGAGCATAATATCATGACTTGCTATAGATGAAGTATCGATCTGCCTTCTTTGCTTGAGAATTTCTTCGTTTGAAAAATCTGCCAAATCTGCGTCATTACTTTCGTCACAAGGGCTTACAAGTTTCTTCATGAGAAATATGAGATATATGGGATTTCTTATAGTGATGATGCTTCTTTTTCCTGTTATATTCAGTATTTTTTCTCCTTGTACTTGATTTTCAAATAAGGCTTTCTGCAAGTCTCGTCTTTCATCATGTTCTTGAAGAACATTTGTTGGTCACGTAGTTTGTCAAGTGAAGCTAAGGTGAGTTGAAATATTTCCCTAAGAGGCAGATGTATGACATTGCTCCTATGACAGATGCCCCTTTTGGCTATTAAAAAATTAATTATAAAATAAAAATATTTATTATCGTCAATATTAATATTTCTACTTTAAAAATAGTAGACAACACTTCCTTAAGACGCAGCCGAGAGAAAAGTCTGAAAACAGAGTAATTTCATTACCATTATCAACGAGAAGAAGACCATGGCTGAATCTAAAAAGCTTCATGTAGCCATCTTCCCATGGCTAGCTTTCGGTCACCTAATGCCATTTTTTGAGCTTGGCAAGTTAATAGCTCAAAAGGGTCACAAGATCTCCTTCATATCTACCACAAGGAACATCCGACGACTGCCACAACTACCCCCACATCTAGCACCACTAGTAGAACTGGTAAGCCTCAGTTTACCCCGTGAAGATAATCTCCCAGACGAAGCAGAGGCCACCATGGACGTAGCAACCCATTTGGTTCCTTACCTTAAGAGGGCTTTTGACGGTCTCCAAGAGTCATTAACTCAATTCCTTGAAGCTTCAAAACCAGATTGGATTATCTATGACTTTGCTCCTTACTGGTTGCCGCCAATTGCTTCAAGGCTTGGAATCTCTCGTGTCTTCTTCAATATCCTTAGTTCTTGGTCCATTTGCTTCTTTGGACAGGGAGTAAGAGATGAATATGAAGCAAGAACTAAGCCAGAACACTTCATTGTACCTCCCAAGTGGATTCCTTTTCCTTCCAACTTAGCATTTCGGCTCTACGATGCCAAGAAAATGTTCTCCCAATCAGAACAAACCGTGAACGTTTCGGGCGGCGTTTCTGACCTTTTCCGTGCAAGCTCATGTATGTCAGGCTGTGAAGTGTTTGCGATGCGTAGTTGCATGGAGGTGGAAGCTGAATGGATACATCTCTTCCAAGCTTGGAATCACCAACAACAGGTGGTTCCATTAGGGGTACTACCACCGTCTGTTGAAGATAACACCGGATCAGAGAAAGATGATTCGTACCTGTACATTTCAGATTGGTTAAACAAGCAAGAAAAAGGAAGTGTAGTCTACATAGCACTTGGAAGTGAAGCTACACTTGGTCAAGAAGACCTCACTGAACTGGCTTTAGGATTGGAGCTATCAGGTTTGCCATTCTTCTGGATCTTAAGGAAGCAAGGTAACTCTGACAATCCCGACTCAGTGGAGTTACCTGACAGGTTCGAGGAGCGAACCAAAGGTCGTGGGGTAGTGTGGACGAGTTGGGCACCTCAGCTCAGGATTCTGAGTCACGATTCTGTAGGAGGTTTTCTGACTCACTGTGGATGGAGTTCAATAATAGAGGGATTAGCTTTTGGAAGAGCGCTAATAATGTTGCCAATCCATGTGGTTGATCAAGGGATAAATTCCAGGATCTTAGAAGAGAAGAAGGCAGGAAAAGAGATACCAAGGAATGAGGAAGACGGGTCATTTACAAGGGACAGTGTGGCAGAGACATTGAGATTGGTAATGGTGGACGAGAATGGGCGGATTTACAGAGAAGGTGCCAAAGAGATGATGAAGATCTTCGGAGATAGGGAGATTCATGATCAGTATGTCAGCAATTTTGTTGAGTATCTTCACGATCACAGATTTGGCAGGTAGAGATCAAGCGAGTGAACAAGTGCCCTGTTACAGGAGCCTCAAACCTGAGATGTTTATTTATGTTCTAAAATGTGCCTTAACACTAATGCAAATAAGGTATTTGATGAAAAGTCGTTGAGAAGGAAAAAATGGTTATTAGCTGTTTAATTATCCAAAATCTCTTATAATCTATCCGTGTACGTGAGGAAACATGCCTACTCATATCTAGTTTGTTAGATTTTATTCTACAAGTTTCAAAATCACAACGCACACCAAATGTTCGACTAAAAGTCTCGTCGAAGATATAGCTCAAGGTGTTTGGAATGGCACGACAATTGAATTCAATTCACATGTTAGCGGAAAAGAGGGATGGGTTCAATTCACGTGTGTAGTTGAAACCCATCACTCTTTAGAAATTGAATTGAAAATATCCTTATAATAATATTCATCTAAATGTAAGAATTTTATTATATATCTCTTCACCTCAAGTAGCCCCTCCCATCATATCCAGGTTTTTATTTTTCTTGTTTATGGGTATCTTTTCCTTTTTTGTTTTTTTTGTCTATGATTATTATTTTCTTTTAGATCCATAGTTTGATTTAGCTTTTCTTTTTATTTTCTCATCTTGTCTACATTTTTTTGCAATTCTCCAAAAAAAGTTCATTTTAATAATGAATTTTTTTATAATATCACTTATAATAAAATTATTGTTTATAACTTGCTCTATATAAACGAGAATGTTTATTATTTAATAAGATTATTTTTTATTTAATATTAAAAATATTATATGAAATAATTAAATTTATTTTAATTGTATTCTAAATAGTATAATTAAATTCAATTTTACTATTACTAGATCTATTCGTATAAATTGGATTCAACTCTTATTAATGTAATTGAATCCAGATAATTAATCGATTCAATTGGAAAATTCCAAACGGCCTTTTCGTGTTAGGTAAGATTGCTCGCTGAGTGTTTTGCTACACCTCAACTAGACCTGTGATGCCTGCCTTGTGACGACTACGAAAGATCTTTGGACGTATGAGGTTAAAATAAATTCTTCTTTGAAAAAGGCAAAACAGCAATAATTGTTTCTCTTTTGTCTCTTAGTTTGGAGCTGATGCGTAAAGCCAAACCAGTTTTCAATGCGATGGGAATAGCAAATCAGAAATAGATTCTGTATTGAATTATTTGATTTCACCGTACGATTTATGAACGTGTACATGTTTAAACTTGGGAGTCTGTTCCCAATTTTGGGAGTCAGGCTATGGAGATTGGGAGTCTGTTCCCCCTCCTTTTATTGTTGATCAACTTTAAGTAAGTACTACCACCTTACTTTTCAAAAAAAAAGCTGGATTCATTTTAAACCTAAACGACCATAATAGAGTAGAACAGATCTTGAAATTTGCATTAAAATTGTAACTCTAACTTTGAAAACATTCATAATATATTTTTAGTGAATAAAAAATTTAATAAGATTAACTCTTTGCTTGTTAAACGTTAGGTCAATATTGTTACGATATTATTTTTAGTTTCTAAGTAAAAAGTAAACCTCACAAATCTAAAATATAAAAGTATGAACCTCGTGATAAATGATAAGTGAGACTTACTGTATATAAATAGTAGCTCTGGAATCTATTTGATTAATTTTAAAAATAACTTATGTTATAGTGGAATTCATTTTTATTAAAAATATTTAAAAAAATGTCATGTTAATATTAGAATAACATTTAATTGATAGAAAGTTAACGTCGTTAAATTTTCCTTCCATTTATTGCCTATTGTAAACATTATGAAAATGTTATTGTTCAATTTAAACTTATCAAAACGCAAACGTTTAAGTTGTATTCTATTGTAAACGTTGAGGTTCACGTTGTATTTTGTTATAAATCCGCAATTAAATTGTAGATGCTTTTGGAAATTTTGATAAATTTTAATTTGAATTTAATTTTTAAAAAGTTGAGATTTGGAGCAGTTTCAATTTTAGAATTTAACTTTAATTTGTTAGGATGGATTTAACAAAATTTTAAATTTGAATAAAAGTGTAATTTTTTCTTTAAAATTTTAAGAAAAATCTAATTAAGTTTCTATTACTAAAATCTAAGAGTTCTATTTTCTCTCCTCTCTTAATAGCCTTCTCCTTTTCAATTGGATGATAAACTAATCTCAATTGACTAACATGGCATCTAGGTCATATTTAAATCCAATTATTTATTATTTTGAAATAAAATTTAACTAATTAATTTTAAGTAATATTAGCAGTATTTTCGTCTACAACCAAATTAATACTAATTCTAATAATGAAATATGTAGTTAGTGAAGAGTTTGAGATTGTTCCCACCAGAAATTTATTAATAAGTGTTTCGTGAGTTACAACTAAAACAAATTGAAGGGGGGAGGGGGAGAATTAATTAACAAACCTTGGTTTCAGGTCACCTACATTATCAATCTAGTATGGATTATCGATATAAAATTATGTTCATTAACAAATACTCATTAAATGGTTTTCTCTCTTAGGATTAAATGAATAGAAACATGTATTCTAATAACTCTTATTACCCAATAACTTAGATACGATATTAAGTTTGATTAATTAATAGCTTGAAGTATTAAGAGAATCAGTGCGCAAGACAATACACATAAAATATATATTTAGTCTAGATAAATATCTTTCTTAGAATTTCCAATTCCTAACGTAAAAGATAGTAATCCTATTTGTCAATTTGGATTAGCAAAATTAAACGTCAAATCTTACTAATCTGGCTGTAAATTAAATCAATCAATTCCTGGTTGTACATCCTAGAGATCAGTCAATTCAATCATGAAAAGTAATATGAAAGACACTTGATATTAGTTAATGAAATAAACTTTATTCAAAAAATCTCACACATACTAGATGATAGTATCAAGATCAATATTATCTAACATATCCTTATCGATATATAAAATAGATAAATTATTCAATCTTTTTTGTGACATTGATGACCTCAAGTAGGTTTTCAATAATTTTATATTTGAAAAACTTCTCTCAATTGATGCTACAGTCACAAGTATAGTCAACAGAATTTGATAAGGAATTGAAACATTTAGATAACAATGTACAACTTTAATAAAGTCAAGAATTTCAACAATAATAAAGTCATTTGTAACACATTTAACTTAGAAAAAATAATATAAATTTCCATTCGATACATTATTGTGGAAAAAAATAGTTATAAAATTAGTGCAAAATTCTCCTAATTCATTATCATCCAAAGACTTTAACTTCTTTAAATTAATAAGAATAAAAAATTCTTTTAAATGTCGTTAATTGTTCAAATTTATTCTTTAACAAAACAATTATCATGTCCACGATAATTAAAAGCACTAAAAGAGAGATAGATAATTATATATGTCAGATAAAGATCTAATATGCTAATGATTGTACACATTTTTTAAAATATCAAATATTACGAAAATGTCACAATAATTATCTTTTTTTATTTTTTAGTATATATTTTTAGATAA
>JAOSBO010000209.1:33333056-33349518 GCA_027563915.1 Erythroxylum rotundifolium | reverse complement strand
AAGAAGAATTTCTTTCTCATCAGTCTTTTCTACATCGTAGGTTTCCTCTATGTAGTTGGTCTTCTCCTTAACTTTGATCAAACTTACAACAATTATAACACTCAACTTGAGAATTTTTGTACCTTGAGTTTGGATTTCCAGTTCCACGACCTCTTGATAAACTTTCTCTTCTTTCATGTTTATTGTTGAATTTGTCAAAGTAATTATAAGAATTCCAACTTCGTCCACGTGCACGTGCACGACTTCCACCTTGCCCTTGGCCATGTCCTTGTCCTTGGCTGTGTTAGGATCTCTCATTCCTATGAGACTCGTCTCTCTTGTTTATGTGCAGTTGTGTTTTAAGGAGTTGTTCCAAGATCCCTTGCTTTTTCTTTTTCTTTTTTTATAGGCTAGTAATGTTCCCAATAGTTGTTCAATCGTCATGTTCTCCAAATCTTTTATTTCTTCAATTGTTGTAACGATTTGCTCGAATTTGGGGTCTACTGAGCAAAGCATCTTCTCCATGATCTGAACGTCATCTTGCTTTTCACCATTTCTTTTTAATAGATTGGTAATGGTTTGAACTCTAGAAAAATAGTCAGAGACTAGTTCACCTTCCTTCATGTGTAATGACTCAAACTCTCCTTTAAGAGTTTATAAACGGATCTTCTTTACTTTTTCTTCACCCTTGTATGAGACTTGTAGTTTCTCCCACACTTCTTTACCGGAGGTTGCATTTGAGATTTTCTCAAATCCATCATCATCTAAAGCTTGGTAGATGAGGAAGAGAACTTTTTTTGTCTCTCTTTCTTGAGTCCTTTAAGCTATCTTTTTGTGTTGAGGATAACGTTGACTCATCTTTTAGCTCTTCGTAAACTTTCTCCACAATTTTCCAAACATCATGTGCTCCAAGAAGCGTCTTCATTTTGATAGTCCAGTTGGCGAAATTATTGCCCTTGAGTGGTGGAACTTGAAATGATGCTATATCATTGGTAGCCATAGCTCTTAATTGAGTCAGATTTTAGTAATTCTGAGTCCGTAGATTGTTTTAAAATGATGAAAAACTTTTAAGAGTTCTTCTAGCAAAGTCAAAGGCAACGATCAAAGTCAACTATTTGACTTGGTCAATGACTTAGACAACTTGGTCAAATAGCTTAGACAACTTAGTCAAACATCTTAGATGGCTCAAACAACAGCTTAGATGGCTTGGTCAATGGGTTAGATGGCTTGGTTAAATAGCTTAGATGGATCGGTCAAATAGCTCTAACTCAGCTCAACGGTCCTAACTCAGTGAGTTGACTTAGTTTTAACCCAGTGAGTTAACTCGGTTGCTAGCAGTAAGTTATCGACAGCTCGTGAAGACTTGTTCGGTATCCAATTAGATTGATTTTTGAGGCAGTGTATTCTTTTTTCTTTGTTAGGACTATTTGATAGACTATAGTGACAAGTTCGTAACAGATTTCTTAAGCTCTCAGTCTCAAGAAATCTTTTCAAATGGGAAGATCAGTCAAAGCTGCATCCACAGGGTATACTTAGAATTTCAAGAGAACTTAAAACCTTTTGCTCTGATACCACTTTGATGAAAATTGACTCACACAATCACTAAACTTTTATTGAACTCATAAGTCAAATATACAACTTAAGAAGCTTTGCTTCTTTAATTCTCCCCCTCACTCTTTTAGAGAACTCTCTCTTACTAGAAACTTTGCTTCTTTACTCACTTAGAAGCTCTTGCTTCTTCTTGATGCTTAAACATAAATGGGAGGGGGTATTTATACCATTAGCAAAGCATCCCACACCATAAAACAAAATAATCTCAAAACTATAACAACCACATACATCAACACACAAATCACCTGTCTACCTAATAATAGATGATTCTAAACATTGGGCTTCAATACATGGGCTTGGGCAAAAAAAATTTTATATTCTCAACTTGCAGCTAGCAAGTGAGTCAACTCACTGAGTTAAAACTGAGTCAACTCACTGAGTTAGGATCAGTTGAGCTGAGTTAGAGCCATTTGACTGAGTCGTCTACGCTGTTGATCGAGTCATCTACGCTGTTTGACTGAGCCGTTTAAGCCATTGTTCGAGTTGTCTAAGCTGTTTGACCGATTCGTCTAAGCTATTTGACCGAGTCGTCTAACCTGTTGATCGTGTCAAACCATTGACTTTGACTTTGACTTTGCTAGAAGAACTCTTAAAGTTTTTTCGTCATTTCAGAACCATCTACGGACTCAGAATTACTAAAATCTGACTCAATTAATAGCTTTTAAGTTTGTGTGAGTAAATTTCCATTAGATTTTTCTTGTCAATATTATAGGACATCCTAAGGCTATGTTTGATTGGACGTAAGGTTTTTAATGGAATAGAACGGAATGAAATGTTCTATAATGGAATGGAACGTAAATGGAAGTAAAATTAGAAAATTGTTGTTTAGGAGGGATGGAAGAGTTCATAATGTAATATAGGAAGATTTTGTTTGGAATATGAATGAAATGAAATGTAATATATGTATAATGATAATGAATGACTATTTTACCCTTGAAAGAACAAAACATATGTTAATAGGGTTGAGTGTATAGTTGGTATCATAAAAAATTATTGAGGGTATATTACGTAGTACATATTTATCATTTTACATTCCATCCTAAACCTTCAAAATGGGAGATAACTCATTTTACTATTTAGGATGGAGTCAGATGTAATGCGAAACCCTCCCCTTCCATACTATTCCATTCCATTCTATTATAAACCCCCTTCCAAACAATAAAATAATATTACATTCCATTACTAAACCCCTAACCAAATATAGCCTAAAGCTACTACCAAGACTATAGCAAAAGGAAAATTGCTGATTGTACACCATCACTTTATTGTAGGAATTGAAACCGTCACAAAAAAAGAAGTGTGCACAAATAAGGATAACTCCTCTGTTTTTCTGCCAGCTAAGTCGAACTTGTGAGGTTGTCTCATTTGTAACATTAAAAAATGGAAACAACGGTACGCTACTATTAAATCCTGATATATTAATGTGGGTAAGTATGTACACTACTCCTCAAAGGATTTGAAAATTAAAGACAAAATTGATGATATGCTTTTTGATATGAGTTGGAAATATTTTGCATTAATTCATTGTACAATTTTTATTGAATTTGATAAATTGGACAATTTTACTTTAAATAGTCTTAATGTGATACAATATAGAAAATGAGTGTCGAATTCAACCAAAGTATCACTGATTTTAATTTAGCCTTAGGGTTAATAAATGAAGAATATGATACTTTAACTTAGTACAAAGAATCTGTCGTGGACTATGGTCAGTTTAATTCTTTTGAAGAATGGAAATCAATGTATTTTGACCCATTTGTTTATCATTCAAGTAAATCTAAGGGTAGTTATCTTAATGAGATGGAGTGAGTTTATATACAGTCGTTATTATCTTTTAATTATTTAAGACGGTAGGCTACAACGTGCACTTACACTAAAGCTGTGATATTTTTTATTTAATATTATGGTAAACAAAGTACGAGTTAAGTTAGGAGCTTAGTTAGAAATGCAATTTAACACTATTCTCTTGTTTAATAAAAATTTATGTCTTGGTTCTCTTATCACTCATTTGGCTATTAATTTGAATTCACTTGATCTACTTGACACTGATATGTATAGCCTATAAGATGGAACCTTTAGGCAGGGCTTGTTTAAGCATGATGGGGTAATTGAGTAACAATGGAGAACATTTCATTTTATACCACCTGATCGTCATCATCAACTCAAAAAAAGGATTGTGACATTCCACCACCTTTGTATCTTCTGGCTCTACCAATCTGACATAATTATCATTTTTAGCTAGAAAGACTGGAATGAAAATTTTCTAAAATTGAGAAGAATTTGGATGCTCTACTCCAATTTATAAGGGTGTTACCTCTGTGTGCACCAACACCATAGTAAATCTACTTTCTTATACTCACAGCTTAAGGGAGTCTCCTATTTTGTGCTTTATTTCTATTGATTGTTTTTGGTGAGATGTGAGTATCTTATGCATATATTAGGGACAATGTATGATTTAGGTGTAGGGGAGCTAGTGTTTATATTATGATGAACTTTGTGACTTTGCGTGGACTCATGATACTATGATTCATATATTGATTATTCCTCATAATAGCCTCATAATTTTTAGATAGTTGTTTATAAATAATCCTTAAGTTAGGGTACATTTTTGGTTTAAGAAATAATGCATGAGAGAGACAAGCATGATTAGTATTTTTCATTAAATTATTTTAAGTATCTAATTAGTTTTATTGAATGAAAGTGTGTAACACTTGATGCATTTTGATATCTACATGAGTTTTGAGCCTAAAAGCATTCATCATATATGTGCTTATACATATGTTTTTATTGTGTGTTATCAAACATAACTTGTTTATGCTAAAACTTGCTTTTGAATACATTTTGAGACTACATTTTTGATGAATTTGTGTATAAAGATGATAAGGGCATTTAGGATAATCATTTTTGACCTAAACAAGCCTACCTTACTTTTTATTCCTAAAAAACCAATTTGAGCCTTACCCTTTCTTTTCTTGCATAATAACCTTGTTATAAAACACTTTTACCTTTTTATTATTGATATCCGTAATGATTTTGAACCCCTAAATTGAAGGAATTGCTTAAAGCTTATTTGCATAGGATTTTGACTATTTCCATGAAAAGTAAATTAGTTGATTCAAGTTGCATTATTTTGATGTTTTATAGATTGGGGGAGAAGTAAAAAAAAAGAGAGCTCCTATTTGATGCTCTTGTTTTAAAAAGATATATTAAAAAAGATATATTAAGTGGTGGAGATATGATTTTTGAGTAAGCTTATATAAATAACTTGCTATGTTTTCATTTCAGAGCTTAATGAACCCTAAACGTTTTAAGTGTATTGAGTGAAATCAATAAGGGTGACAAGTTTTATTTAATTTGATTTTGATGGAATTGATGACATATTATGTTTTGATTCTAACAATTTGTCCTATAAGTGCTAATTCTCTCGATTGTTATTTTATCCTAAACCTTTAGTGTAAATTAGTTTTTGGATATTTATGGATAACATGAAAGAAGATGAGACGTTGTTATAAGGATAATTGAAGTATGGAATTGATGTATGCTTGAGGACAAGCGTGAGTCTAATGTGGGGGAATTTGATAAGATGTTATCTTGATATATTAATTGAAATTATCTACTTTTTTGGATTCATTTTGGTGCTTAAGTAGAAAAATTAATGTTTGTTTTGTTTTAGAAGATGAAAATTGGAGATTGCACCACATTAGGACATTATTGGTGACAATCACAAATTTTAGAGAATATAGATAGATTATTGTAGTGGATAAGGCAAGATCGCGCATAATATCAAATTCACTTGAAGACTTCGATTTTAATTAGGAAACTTTTTTCTATCCCTATTATGAAGGTATTGGGATTTATTTTAAAGAGACATCTTTACAAGATAGGATTAGATTAGGAAAACATTATAAAGAGGACATTCTCCACCTCTCCAAGGGGATGAATCATTTTCTTCTTACTTTTTCTCTCGATATTTCATCTTTCTTCTATTTTTAGTGATGAAAATTAAGCCCTGTGTGGCTAAACTCAATTATTCTTATTCAAGAAGATTTTAAACTTTAGTTGTAACATTGTGAGCTTTTGTTCTAAACTTTTATTTATGTTTTAATGCAAGTATTTCTTGCTTTGAGTTCTTATATTTCATGAATGATTGGTATTGATTAATTTGACAAATTAATTTAATGTTGATTATTTTATAGCCATGAATTCAATGATCTGTAATTGTCATGAATGATTAGTATAAGTAACAATTAGGTTATTTATGAATTTGTATAAACTTATGAAACCAAAAAACTAAGTTGAATAGTTACACCTATCTCAACTATTTAATTTAGGGATTAGTCTTGTTTCCTAAGCTTATTGCTATCATTTAATTGATATGGAATGCTATCACACTCAATTAATTGATGTTTTAGTTGAACTAATTAGTTTAGAAAAATTTGAGACTTATTATGGCTATCCTAATATATTTTGAACTAACTTCTTGAATTTTTACACTTATTCTTTTTAGACCAATGATCAATGTTACAATTAGATGAGATTTTCCCTTGTATCAAAGTACTATTGACTTTCTCACTTTTATATTCAGTTGATTTAATCTGATTTCTTGTTAATTTTAGTTAATTAGTAATTAATTGAAAACCACCACTTTATTTTATTATTTGAAATTAAGAAACTAGTGTTCAATTCTCTTAGGATTCGACCTGGTTCTATGACTATTACATGAAGTTAGAGAATTATAATTGATTTTGAGGGCTTCAACAATTCGACCAGGAACTTATGCCTATATTTAGTTAGGGTCTAGTTAAGGGTTCAATTAGCATATGTTCAAGTTTATTTGAGGCTTAACTAGTTGATATGAGCTCCTATGATCTTTACAAGAGTTTTAAAAATTCTTACCTCAATCTAAGATCCTATCAAAAGTTTTAATTGAATTACTAAATAAAACATTCAATGTTGACAACAAAATGAACCCACATATTTCTTCTACTTAATTCTTATATTCGGTTTTGTTATCATCTCCTAATGTTTTCTTATAAATTGTAGATATCTCTCTTATTTTTTCATAACTTATTAAATGACCGTAATTTAATATTCCTATACAATTATACTTAAAACATAAAAAAATGTTCAATTTTGACAATATTTTAAGTTAACATGTCACTCCACTTCACATTCAACCCATCTTAACCTTAAGATGAACTAAACACATGTTGGTTCCTAGATGACACACAAAGGGGATGAATTATATGTGTATGCTTTTTCTTGACCTATTTGAAAAATGATAAATTTCCTATTTCAATGAATGATTATGAATATTTCATATAAATTTCCTATTTCAATGAATGATTATGAATATTTCATACGTGTCAATCATAAAATAATCACAATAATAGTTAAAGAGAGTAGGGAAAGAGAGATAAAGAAACCAAATCATAATGATTTGACTAAACAACCCTAGGCCAATATCCACCCTTCAAGTTCTATTTGATAATTCACTATCTTCTTCTTTGATATCTTATACGTATGTTTTTCATAGATGGAGAGGAACTTTTTATATATTTTCCTTTCCTAGAGTTAAAAAAATTCCTTTACATATCTTCTCTTTTGCAGGAAGGATTTGATCCAAGAAATTTAATTAGACTCTAAATCAATATATAAATTACTAAAATACAATCTAAGAATTCTTGTATTGATTAAATAATGCACTATAACTCATATCATAATCAATTATTTATGAATATAATGAAACTCTCTCAAAACCTTCTAAAAGTTTCCTATAACACCAACGGTTATATATTATAAGGACTAGTTGTTAGGCACATTCATTAGCCAATCAAATACTTTATATTAGCTTATGTTTGTTTGACTAGGGGCTAAGCTAAAAGACTATACCTATCATGTAATTTTTTTTTCTTGGTTATAGAAAACAACTTTAAAAAATATTTTATATAGAAGTAGTATTTGGAATGCTATTGCCTGCAACCAAATTAATACCAACTCTAATAATGAAATATGTAGTTAGTGAAGAGTAGAGATCGTTCCCACGAGGAATCTATTGGTAAGTGTTTCACGAGTTAAAACTAAAATAAATTGGGGGAGGGGTTTTAAATAATGTGATTATAAGGAATTAAAATTGAAAAAATTAGAAATAAAGAGAAATAATAAAATCTAGAAAATTAATGAACAAACCTTGGTTTTGAGTCACCTACGTTATTAAACTAGTATGGATCATCGATACAAAATTAAATCCATTAACAAATAATCATTAAATGGTGTTCTCTTTTAGGATTAAATTAATAGAAATGTGTATTCTTATCACTCTTATTAACCAACAGCTTAGATACGATCTTCAGTTTGATTAATTAATAGCTCTAAGAACTAAAAGAATTAGTGAGCAAGACAATGCACATACGATATATATTTAGTCTAGATAAGTATCTTTTTTAGAATTTCCAATTCGTAATGTAAAAGATGGTAATCCTATTTGCCATTTTGGATTAGAAAAACTAAATGTCAAATCCTACTAATTTGGCTGTAAATTAAATCAATCAATTCCTAGTTGCGCACTCTATAGATCAATCAATTCAATCATGAAAAGTAATATGAAATACACTTAATATTAGTAAATGAAATAAACTTTATTCAAAAAATCTCACATAAGCTAGATGATAACATTTGTTTCCTTCAACCAAGAAAAAGGGTTTAGCTACTCATAATAGTGATGAAACTTGACAGAAGAATAGCAGAAATTCTGGTCTCCATATCTGTCCTTTTTCCATAAAAAGAAAGACTCCCTAAGAAGAAAAACAAGCATCGTGAATGATCTATTGTTTAAGGGGTGGCCGTCCACCCTTTTTAAAAACTTGTTTGATCATATACATTCTCCTATGAAATCAGGCAGTAGATCCCCACAAAAAGAAAACAACTTAATTCCCAAAATAATTAGAATCCTAAGTCTATCGAATCTTTTTTCAAATCAGACTCTAGCGATAAACTTTTCCTTTGCACATACCCACGCTTAGTCAAAAACTTTTCTGCTAGCTAAAAATTCTAATTGCCTTTGCTCTTCTTTCATCTTTTTGATTCAAATTCAACTCCCATGTATTCAAAATCACCTGATAACAATTAAGAAACAAGTCCATTTAAATAAAAATTACAACACATTAAAGAGATTTATATCCGAAGTTAGCCCAAAAATAATGACTTATCAAATTCTCCCACGCCAATCTTTTGCTTGTCCTCAACAAACTACATTTGCAATCAATTAGTCAACTAATCAACTTTCTTTATTCTAAGTCTCACAACAGTAAATAGTGCACACTTCAAGAGTTAACATTTTTTAAATCAATTAATACCCTAGAGTTAATCATTCAAGTAAATATAAACCAAGTCAATTTAAGGCAATCATATTTCAAAAACTAGCATACAATTATAGCAAACTCTCACAGATCAGATTTCACTCAAATCACTCAAGTGTTTATTGGTTCAGTATTTCACTCAAATTCTTCTAATGCAAATATTCTACCATATGTTTACTTTTTCACCAGCTTTTCACCACTTGAAATACAAACATACACAAATCAAAAGGGCTTTAGTCAAGGTTATATTGGGCTATAGGTAAAGGTAAGGATTGATAAATGGAGAGGGTAAAAATCATAAACATTAGCAACACATCTAACTACTTGTGGAGACACAATTTCAATCACAAAGGAGTCAACAAAGTCATTTCATATAGAGATAGATTACACTCCATAATTTGCTTTTCACTATTGTTTTTTTTTGAAATATACTGATATTTAAGACCATGACACAAAAGTATAAGACATAATTCAAATCTCAATCTCCTCAATTTCCTTTCATCTTTTTCTTTTCCTTACGTTCCATATTTCTCCAAATAAGTTTGACATAAATTGTGGGTAGAATGCCTACTTACATTTTTTATGGGTGAAGATATTAAAGGTTTTAATTGTTTATTATGGGTTTATCAAGAAAAAGGTGCTCAAAAAGTTTAATAAAGGATATTGAATTGGGTTGGCTTTTAAGATAAAGGTTTAAAACAACGAGGCCTTTATTATTTTATGCACGAATGTATCGATGTGATCTCAAGTCGGTTTCAAGCAATATTTAGAGAAAAATTTACCTTAGATGATAATCACACCTAAAAGAAATATAGACTGATATAGATGTTTCAAGAAAGATAGAAATATATATTGATATAGAAAAACTAACATGTTAATGCAGTTCACTACAATTATACACCACGTTTAATCATGTGATGGCAAACCTTGACTAAGTATATAGACTTGTATTTCCTAACTAAATGGCATCTATTGTCCTAAAAATAAAATTAATTTAAGTTTGCACACTAATTAAGTCATACAAAATGGAAGTATAGAAAGTGTCTAAGTTGGTTAATCAATTGCAAACAACTTAAGAAGCATTAAAAAATTTTCATCAAAGATTCTGAAATATCAATTATATGGAACATACCCCACTCCCACACCTAATCCATGCGTTGTCTCCAATGTAATTATACAAAGTACAAGAAGCTAAAATAGAAAAGAGAAGAGGAAATAAAGCTTCTCTATAAGTTGATCGCCCAAGTTATGGGGTTGGTGGGTAAGAAGGTTGGAATCCTTGTTATGCCCAATGTGTTGTCAAACTGTGCTCCATTCGGTGTAGCTGGTGTTCAAGTCAAGCTAGACTAGCATCCAAATTGGCCTGAGGAGGTTGGCTACTACTTGGCATAGGTGAGGCAACCCGACTCTTTTTGGTTAGACGTAGGTTGAAGGTGACAATGGAACTTGGATAAGTAAAGGATATTCTCCAATGACTCATTTCAACGATGCCCATCCTGTATAAACATTTCTAATCCAATGGTTCTATGACACAAGCCACAAGCATGTTAGTATTTTTAGGATCCAATAATTTCAAATTAATGGCCAATTGAGTGATATAGAATGCTAATATTAATGGTTTCGATTTCTTGTTTAACACAGATTAAAATTGGGTCAGAAACCAAAAACCTAAATTAACAGGAATTTGTTTGTCCATACATCACAAAAAATAAAATTCAGCCTTAAAAAGTGTACCAGTAGAATCCTGTAGCCTTGAAAAATTGTATGCTAAGAGTCGATGTATGATTTTGAAAACATGATTTTTTAAATATGAACTTTTAAATGCACTAGCATTATATGATTGAGGATTGACAGACCATTGAGTTTATAGTTTAAGGCATGCAAATTGGTCTGATAATCATAACTGGAACTTACAAATGGTTCATTCTTAATGTTAATAGCTGGTATAAAACTTATAGCAACATTAAATTCAACAATAGATAACGCGAATTCCTCTTATAAGTTTAAATTCAACAATTCCCTTAGTAAACATGTCCAATTCTTCATGGAAATTAAATTGAAAGGTGTTGTAAAATTCTCGTGTCAATTTAACATAAGCAGGATAGTCAACTTTAACAAATGAATTCCAATAAATTTGCCCCACCAGTTGCTTAAAGGAATTATGAATTTGTAAAGCATCAAGAGTATTAATCATAATATACTTACATGGGTAAATTTTTTATTAGCTCAATTGTTGAAATCTATTATTGTCCTCTGGTAGTTGAAAGGTATTGAAATCCCCACTTCGTGAGTTCCATTGGCTCCTTCTTTCAATTTGCTTACATTTTTGGGTTCGATTTCTAGTTGTAGGACTTGGGGTCGGTTCAGAAATCAGAGGAATGGAGGGAGTTAGCGTCACAGTTGTGATATCTGATGGATGATGGGTGTTAACCAATGTAGGGATTGGTAAAGCTAATTGGGGTGAGTCGTTCTTCTTGTGTGGCTTGTACCTAAGCTCCAGAACTTTACAGATCTAAAATCACCAAAATAAGAGCACAAAGCCAACGAAAATTTGGACTAGTGGCTGGCGTTGGATATAGTGGTAAGGAGGGTAAAAGTTTTAGGGGTTTTCATTGGAATGGTATGGGTGTTGGATAAATTAGCAGTGGGTGAATGATATTGCAATGGGTGAATGAAATTGGAGTGGGTGAATGAAAGTGGAACGGGTGAATGAAAGTGAAATGGGTGAAATTGTAGTTGTTAGGTGAGATGGCAGTAGGTAGGTGGGAAAAAACTTCTCTTGTTTTTTAAAAAATTAAACTAGAATTGAAAAAATTGGCCTGTGAAAATACTAAAGGGAATAAAATAAAATTGACAGCTGAAAACAAAACAAAATATAATAATTAAAAAATGAGAAATTCTGAAAAATATAATTAAAATTGAACATGAAATTTTTGGGGTGCCCCCAAATGTGCTTCTTTTAAGTCATTAGTTGGACTTATTTATTGACTTACTTGATCAAAGATAGATTGGGGCTACTAGCTCTTTCTCTTCCACATTCTTGACTGGAGAATTATCATAGTATGGTTTCAGGCAGTGTCCATTAACCTTAAACACCTTGGAAGTGTCTAAATTTTGAATTTCTACAGCATCATGGGAAAATAAATTAGTGACAATAAATCGCCCGAGCCAGCGAGATCGTAATTTTCCTGGAAATAACTTAAGCTTTGAATCATAAAGAAGAACTTTTTGTTCTAGTGAAAATTGCTTCTTTAAAATCATTTTATCATGAAAAGCTTTAGTTTTGTCCTTATAATTTTTTGCATTTTCATAAGCCTCATTACGAATATCTTTTAACTCTTGCAATTGCAACTTCCTATTGTTACCAGTCTCTACCAATCCATGTTTAACCACTTTACAACCTAGTAGACTCTATGTTTGATTTCCACATGCAAATGACAAGGTTTATCAAAAACTAACCTATTCGGCAACATGCCTATTGAAGTTTTGTAAGCAGTCCGATGACATCATCCAAGCATAAGCTCTAATATTTTCTGTTTGGATTTGTTGACATATGGAGCCTGATAATATATTTGGACTTTACACTAGGTCCATAATCGTAGATCCAACTTTGCGTTGAGTTGGCCGGGGTGTGGGGGGGGGGGGCAGGAGCCCCCCGCCTGATGGTGGGTTCGAGGACGGTAGCCCCTGAGGTGAAGAATTGGAACAGTTATTAAAGGGCAATTATGTCTATTGTATTCTCTTTGGCATGTAAATACGTACTATGCTCCTAGTGTACCAAGGTTGAAAAACATTCACAGTGAAATAAAAACCCTAGCCGTCATGGACGTAGCCATAAGTTGGTGAACCACGTAAATCTATGTGTGTCTACTATTTTCACACTTGTTCTTTGATTATTGTGATTGATCGTTCATAACAACTGGTATCAAAGCTAGGTTCCTACCATAACAATCTGAAAAGATGGAAAGTGTGAAGTTTCAAATTGATAAGTTTGATGGAACCGATTTTGACTTCTAGAAGATGCAGATGGAAGATTATCTGTATCAGAGAAACCTCTATGAACCGTTGTCAGGGGAGAAACTAAAAACCATGAAACTGGAGGTTTGGGATCTGAAAGATCAATAGGCGCTAGGGTTGATTCGTTTATTGTTGGCTAGAAACATTGCCTTCAATATCGTTAAGAAGACAATGACTGTAGGAGTACTAAAGGCTCTGGCAAACATGTATGAAAAACCATGGCCATTGATAAGGTATATCTGACGCATCATTTGTTTAATCTGGAGATGTCTAAAAGTGGATCTATCATAAATCATATTGATGAATTTAATATGATTATCAGTCAATTAAGCTCTGTTGATATTAATTTTGATGAGATTAAAGCCCTAATTTTGATGTCCTCTCTACCCGAGTCATAAGATATTGTTGTTTCCGCAATTAGTAGTTCACGTGGGTCTGAGAAGCTAAGGTTTGATGAAGCCCGAGATGCTTTTTTGAGCGAGAGCATTTGTAAAATGGAAATCAGGGATTCGTCTAGTAATACACTCACAGTCGAGGGAAGGGGAAGGAGAAAGTCGAAGGGAGGCTATAGTAAACATGGTCGATCGAAATCAAAAGGGCGGGGAAAATCTCAAAGTAAAAACAAGCTTTCTTGTTGGAACTGTGATGAAAAAGGGCACTTCAAGAAGGACTGCCCTAAACCTAAGAAGAAGAAAGGATAGAAAAACAATAATTCCCGTGAAGATGATGATTCTGTATGTTTTGAGGAAGACATTGGTGATGCCTTAATTCTTAATGTGGACAGTCTAGTGGACTCCTGGATACTTGATTCTGGTGCATCATTCCACTCTTCCCCGAGCAGAGAGTTATTCCATAATTTCAAGTTTGGAAATTTTGGGAAGGTGTATCTTGTTGATAATAAAGTCTTGGAGATTGTTGGAAAGGGGGATGCGTGTATCCAAACATTAGGTGGGAATAAATGGAAGCTGCAGTATGTCAGATATATTCTTGATTTGAAGAAGAATCTGATTTCTATTGGTCAGTTGGACAACACGGGTTACAAGGCAATGTTCGGAGAGAGTTGCTGGAAAATTATGAAGGGAGCTATGGTGATAGCATGTGGCACAAAATTGGGAACTCTATACACTACCGTAGGGTGTTCGAACATGGTTATTGCAGTTGATAGTACATCGAGCTCGAGTCTGTGGCACATCAAACTAGGACACATGACTCAGACGGGGATGGAGATGTTAACTTCAAAGGGGTATCTACAAGGTTTGAAATATGTTGTTATGGGTTTTTGTGAGAGTTGTGTTATGGGAAAGCAGAAACGGGTCAGTTTCACAAAGGCCAATAAAGAACCAAAGGTAGAACGGTTAGAACTAGTACACATAGAAGTGTGGGGGCCATCTCCAGTCTTCACTCTTAGTAGCTCGAGATACTAGGTTACCTTTATTGATGAATTCAGCAGGAAGGTATGGTACTTTCTAAAACATAAGTCAGATGTGTTTGTTGCCTTTAAGAGGTGGAAGGTTGAAGTTAAAAATCGGACTGGGTTGAAGATCAAATGCCTATGGTCTGATAATGATGGAGAGTATGATTCTATAGAATTCAAGAAGTTCTGTGCTGATGCAGGAATCAGGTGCACCAAGGCAGTTCCTCGTAAGGCAAGACAGAATGGGATCGCTGAAAGGATAAACAAAACTTTGCATGAGCGAGCAAGAAGCATGTAACTACATGGTGGGTTGTCAAAAACATTTTGGGCAGATGCAGTGAGCACAACAACACATTTGATAAATAGAGGACCTTTAGTTCCTTTGGGTTTCAAAATGCCAGAAGAGGTTTGGTTAGGTAACGAGGTCAAGTTTACTCACTTGCGGACTTTTGGGTGTGCTGCCTATGTTCATGTTGATCCAGAGAAGAGAGACAAGCTTGATGCAAAGGCTTTGAAGTGCTATTTCATTGGGTATGGTTCGGATCAGTTTGGATATAGATTTTAGGATGAAAAGAATAAGAAGATCTTGAGACATTGTGATGTGACATTTGATGAGAATGCCCTGTATAAGGACAAGTTTGGGGTGTGATTTGAAGATGCAGAAGAAGTGGGAGCTGAGGTTGAGTTGCAGGAAATTTCACCTCGTGATATTGAAGCAAGACCATAGGAAAATCCAGAAAATATTATTGCAAAACTAGAACAGAAGCCAGTCACACCTCAAGATCTACTAGGGTTACAAGGTCACTAGAAAGGTATTCACCATCCTTGTATCATTTATTGTTGACTGATGGAGGGGAACCAAAATCCTTTGATGAGGCTTTGCAGGTGAAGGATTCAATTAAGTGGGAGCAAGCGACGGATGAAGAGATATGGTCACTTGAGAAGAATGATACTTGGGAGTTTACTAGAGGTGCTTGCATGGAAGAAAGCTCTATTGAACAAGTGGGTCTATAGGATCAAGAATGAAACTGATGGTATAGTAAGGTTCAAGGCTCGATTGGTGGTTAAGGGATATTCACAAAGGAAAGGTATCGACTACACTGAAATATTCTCTCCTATTGTGAAGCTAACTACAATCAAAATTTTGTTGAGTATTGTTGCAGCAGAGGACTTGCACCTTGAGTAGATGGATGTAAAAATAACTTTTTTACATGGAGATCTAGAAGAAGAAATCTACATGCAGCAACCTGAGGGAAATAAGGTTCTTGCTAAGGAACACATGGTGTGTAAGCTCAAGAGGAGTTTGTATGGATTGAAGCAGGCTCCAAGACAATGGTACAAGAAGTTTGACTCTTTCATGTTTAGAAATAATTTTCACAGGAGTGAAAAGGATCAGTGTTATTACGTCAAGAAGTTTACTAACTCCTTTGTTATTTTACTCTTGTATATGGATGATATGTTGATTGCAGGTTTAAGTATGGAGGAGATAAATAATCTTAAAGGGAGACTGCCATTAGAGTTTGAGATGAAAGATTTAGGTGCAGCAAAATAGATTCTAGGGATAAGGATTTCTTGAGACCGGCATACTAGAATTCTAAATCTATCCCAGCAGCAATACATTGAGAAGGTGTTATCCAAGTTCGGAGTTGACGATGCTAAGCCCAGGGGCACGCCTTTGGCTAACCATCTCAAATTGTCAAAGGAGTAATCACCCAAGGAAGCTGAGGAATGTGATCATATACAAAAAGTGCAGTATGCTTCTATAGTTGGGAGTTTGATGTATGCTATGGTCGGTACTAGGCCTGATATAGCACATGCAGTAGGAGCTATAAGCAGATACATGTCAGGTCTAGGGAAAGAGCATTGGGAAGCTATGAAGTGACTTCTGAGATACTTGAAAGGAATAGTTAGCACCTCACTTTGTTATAGGAATGGCAAGGTAGTACTAAAGGGTTTTGTTGATATTGATCTTAGAGGAGATGTGGATTCAAGCAAGAGTACATCCGGGTATGCCTACACCATAGATGGGATAGCAGTGAGTTGGATTTCTAAACTTCAAAAGTGTTGGGCCCCAAAATTTTTT
>JAOSBO010000209.1:33320677-33332956 GCA_027563915.1 Erythroxylum rotundifolium | reverse complement strand
TTGGAAGAGTGACTAAAGGACAATATAGAACTATCAAGGTTAAAGGTATAATTGTCAACTTAGAGACTTTTGTGCACTTAATAATACACTTTAGAGCTTTAAGTTTTATATCTTCAATTAAAGATGTCCTTCACCTTTTTGGAAAACCTATTCCAAAACTTCCTAGACCTGATGATCTTGATCTCCCTAAAGGAAAACAATTTTTCAAACCTCCTGTTCTAAAAACCATTGAACTAGATGTCCTACCTTCAGAAACATTTGTTGCTACAAACTTCTATCCATCAAGTGCACCTCAACAAGTCACTACTATTGGAATAGAAGAATTAAGTCACTCTCAGCAGTGGAGTCAGGAAACCTTAGTGAAGGAGATTGAAGAAATTCATACTAAGGTTGATGATCTCTATGACTTAGGTGGTGATCAACATGAGGAAGTAGCCTATCTACGAGTCTTAATAGAAGAAGACCTCAAGTTGATCAGAACTGATATGTAACACATATTTTCTGAAATCATGAAGCATCTGAGATAAATTTTTTTATTTTTTTATTAATAACAAGTAAGGGGAGAAAAGTAGAAGAAAGGGGGAGAAAAGTAGATGAAAGAAGAAAAGTAGAAGAAAGAAGAAAAGCAGAAGAAAGAGGAGAAGAACATATGTGAAAGTAGAAGATAGCATATGTGCATTTTGTTTGTTATCTTCTTATTCATTATCTGGATAATATTAGTTCATTCACTTTTATCTTTCTAAAAAATTATGATTATTTGTTATCATAAAAAACTGAGAGATTGTTAAGTCAAGAGGACTTCACGATGATTAATTTTGATGACAATCAAATAATAATAATGTTAGAAATAAATGAATGATTTTGATAAGTGTGTTAAGTGTGCAGAAGAAGTGGAAACACAGAAGAAGCGCAAAACACAGAAGAAATGAAAACACAGAAGAAGCGCAAAACACAGAAGAAGTGTGCAGAAGAAGTGCAAAACATAGAAGAAATGAAAACACATAAGAAGCGAAAACACATAAGAAGCGCAAAACACAGAAGAAGTGAAAACATAGAAGAAGCACAAAATATAGAAGAAGTGTAAAACACAGAAGAAGCACAGAACACAGAAGAAGTAGAAGATATAGAAGAAAAGGAAATCACAGATGATACAAAGAAGAAGATACGCTAGTATGTCAGACAGTTAGTTAGTTGGAGTTAGTTACAGAACTCAACTAAATAACAGTTATCAAGATTCAAGAAGCAGTTATCAAGAATCAAGAAGTAGTTGGAGACTTAGGCTATAAATACTAGTTGTAATAGAAGATTAGACAATCTTACAACCTTTGAAAAATCATTGATCTTTAAACTTTCAAGTGCTTCTTAGAAAAGAAAAATTATGTAGTGTGATACTAAGAGAGCTAACCCTACTGTAACAAAAGCTCACAATATCTTTCTAGTGTGAGAAATAAAAGGCTAAGAGCCTAGAGAGGCTAAGTTAGCAGAAAGAATACTTTATATAAGAAACTTAAAGAGGCTTTGGAAGGAAAGAAAGAATACTTGTAATTTGTCGAAGTATAGTGAAATACTCAGACGAACTCTGAGGAATGGATGTAGCCCACGGTTTGGGGTGAACCAATATAAAAATCGTAGCGTCTATCTTCTATCCTTTTACTTTAGTTTATTTTGTTGTTAAACAAGTATAGAAGTTATTTGTGATTTAACTATATAACAATTTTCGTATAACTTTTGTGATATTCTTTTGACAAGTTAGATAAGTTATTAACAAGAGTTATTAAAGATTTTGTATTCACGAAAAGGATACACAATTCAACCCCCCTTTTTGTGTATCTAGTTTATTGTACATAAATTCTATATTAACGTGTGATTTACTTCCAAAGGGAAATAAATGAATAAATGCATAAAATACCTAATTTCAGCTCCATAACTGCAAACAAGCCTTCTAAGGATGAAACGAGCGCAATTTCATTACCGCCTTCGTGGGATCTGCACACTAGGACACATTAAATCCTTTCTACAGTTTTCTCAAAATATGAAACTCTAAATGAGTCATACTAACTTTACGTTCACTAATGAGATGAGCAACTACAACTAAATCTCTTTATATAGCATCCATATCAGGTTTCCCATCATAGGCCCGATATGGGTCTAGACTATACTGATCGAGATCCATTTTCCTCCTGGATTTCGTTCCAATGAATTAGATCATTTATTAGGCCACTTTATTATCTTTATCTAGATCAAATTATGTAACTTAACTGATAATTTATAGAAAACCTATAAAATTCAAGTAATTGTTATCTAACCCTACGAAAAATGTCAAAAAATCTAATGTTATCCCTTTTGGACAATAATTAATTGCGATATTAACTCAAGTTTAAAACAAGTAAAAAATTCGATTAAGCTACGCTACTTTATTAGTCAACTAGTTTTAAAAACAAAACATTTGATCATAAGATAATGAAGTCCATCATTCTGTCTCGCAAGACTTTTGATACCAAAAAGCATCAAATATATGTGTAATGTATGACACAGGTCTAATATAATCACTCATATCTGATACCTCCCTAACATGAATAGGAAAATGGAGTATTGTAAACTAAGACGATACCTGTATAATGTAAACTATATCATCTTCATTTATAGGTCTAAATTTCTTTAACCTTTATGCTAAACTGCATATGTGAAACTGCATTAGAGAAATCTTGTTTTCTCTCACCCAATGCTAAACAAAATTAGAGAAAACTTGTTTGCTCTCATTGAATGCTAGATTGCATTAGACAAAACCTTTATTTTCTCTAACCTGATGCAACTTATATCTCCTTATGTCATATTAAAATTCATAGATATCTGTATAAAATTGTATATGCCTAAATGACATAGGTTCAAGGTTAACCTGTATATATGCCCAATGACTTTTAAAATACTTAAGATTGATATAGATCTTAAGACTTTCACATGTATTATGACAATGATAACACATATTATTGAGGATAAACAATGATCATCTTTGTTGATTAATCACTAAACTGTCATAATACATTAAAATGTATAAATGTACAAATGTACATAGAGCAATATAACAATCCCCTAACTAACAGTGTCTAAGAACTTCAAAAAACCCCATACTATATACTTGTCTCTCAACCATAAGTGGACGAAGTCCTTTAGTTAAAGGATCAGCTAATGTTTCCTTAGCCCTTAAATGCTCCACCTCAATGTCACCTTTTCTGTATCAACTTCTTTATGGTCAATATTTTACCTTAAAATGCTAAGACCCTGTGATATTCTTTATTATTACTAAACAACATAGCAGCAAGATTATCACGGTACAATTGAATGGGTCTAGCTACTAAATCAAACACAGATATCTCTTAAATCAAGTTTCTGAGCCAAATCGTCTGTGTAGTAGCCCCATAGCATGCACTCTGCGTGCATAGTTGAGGAAGTCACACGTGTCTAGTTGATACTCTTCCACAGGATTGTTTCATCTGTAGACATAAAAATGTAGCCTTAAGTGGACCTTTGATCATCCAAACACATAGCTAAAATCTGAATTTGGATTCCTTATAAGGTTTAGGCTATTGACTTTTCTATATGTTAACATATATTCCTTGGTTCCCTTTAAGTATCTCAACACTCACTTGACTGCATTCTAGTGGTCTATACTTGGGCTAACTAGATATTAACTAAACAATCTAACAGAAAATGCAATGTCCCGCCTAGTACTTGCCTGAGCATATATCAGGCTATCAACCGTATCAGTTTTAAAAACATTCCTCATAGACCCTCTCTTTACCTCATTCTGTAGACATTATACTAAAGATAATCTCTCTCTATTAGAGAAATGTGCTAAGAAGTTTATAGTCAACCGTATTAAATCTTTGTAGAACATGCTCAATATATGCACTCTATAAGAGGCCTAATGAGTGTAGAGATTTTTCCCGACAAATCTACATACCCAGTATAAAAAGATGTTTCACTAAGGTCCTTTATGTTAAAATGCTTGGCCAAAAGTTGCTTAATTTTATGCAATATGGTCAAGTTTTTCAATGTGAGCAATATCTCATCCAGATGCAATAATAGGAAAATAAATGTGCTCCCCTTGACCTTATGGTAATGCTGTCATCTACAACCAAATTAATACCAACTTTAATAATGAGTGAAAAGTTCAGATCGTTCCCACGAGGAATTTATCAGTAAGTGTTGCACAAGTTAAAACCAAAACAAATGAGGCAGTTTTTAAATAACATGATTCTAAGGAATTAAAACTGAAAAAATTATAAATAAACAGAAATAATCATATCTGGAAAATTAATGAGCAAACCTTGGCTTCGGGTCACCTATGTTATCAAACTAGTATGGATCATGGACACAAAATCAAGCCCATTATCAAATACTCATTGAATGGTGTTCTCTCTTAGGATTAAATGAATAGAAACATGTATTCTAATCACTCTTATTAACCAACAACTTAGATACAATCTTAAGTTTGATTAATTAATAACTTCAAGAACTAAAAGAATTAGTGAGCAAGACAATTCGTAAATGATATTTATTTAGTCTAGATAAATATCGTTCATAGATTTTCCAATCCCTAATGTAAAAGATGATAATCCTAATTGCCATTTTAGGTTAGCAAAACTTATCATCAATCCTACTAATCTGGTTGTAAATTGAGGCTTGGTTTAGGGGAGCGATGGTGATTAATAACCTGCTGGAATGATAAGTACTTATTCTCAGTAAGTATTTATGTGTTTGGGATTGCTATTTTGGTAACTAATGAAATTTGAAAATAGATATTTGGCAAGTGTGGTTACGGTTGTTGAAAAGAGATAAAATCACTAAAAAGCCCATTGTTTTAATGAACTATTAATTGTTGTATAAATAATTAAAAATATATTATTAGTCATATAAATTTAAAATTATAAATAATAAAATATACAACATATCCATCATTATCTTTTTCTTGACATGGACTTATTTATATTATTGAAAAATGATAATTAAATTACAATTCCATAGTTATAAGATGTCCTTGGGATATTTTATAAATTTAGGTACCTTTAATATTATATAATTAAAATTATAAATAGTAAAATATTAAATTAAAATAAAGAAAATAAAAAATGGGAATAAACTATTTGATAAAGTATGATTGGGACTTGCTTTCTAGTAGTTGAGGGTATAATGGAAAATAATAATTATCAGAAGTTTATTAATGGAAAGTAGAATTTCTACCGCCGAAATATTTTCCTACCGCAACCCCCTTTCTGCTTATTGATTTCTACAGTGGCTCTGCACTTTCCTCCAACCTCTGGTTGTTCACCCGTAGATCCAAATATATAACTACGTTTGCAAACTACAGTGGATAAGTACTTATCCCTACTACACTGCAAATCTAAACACAGCTTAAATCAATCAATTCCTAGTTGCGTACCCTAGAGATCAATCAATTCGATGATAAAAGGTAATACGAAAGACACTTAATATTAGTCAATGTAATAAAATTTATTCATAAAATCTCACACATACTAGATGATAACATTGGTTTCCTTCAACTAAGAGATTTAGCTACTCATAATAGTGATAAAACTTGATAGAAGAATAGCAGAACTTTTGGTCTCCATCTCTTCCCCTCTTCCAAAAAAATGAAAAACTCTCCAAAAAGCCAAACAAGAACATGAAAAATAAGATGTCTAAAAAGGGTGGTCTTCCTCCCTTCTTGAAGTTATTTTTTTCAAATACACTTCCCCACAAAATTAGGTAGTAGATCCCCACATAAAGAAAACAATTTAATTCCCAAAATAGTTAGAATCCTCAGTCTATCGAACATATTTTCAAATTAGACTCTGGAGATAAAATCTTCCTTTGCATCTGTCCACGCTTAGTCAAAAACTTTAATGCCAGCTAAAAATTTGAATTGCCTTTGCTTTTCTTGCATCTTTTTAACTCAGATTCATCTCCCATATGTTGAAAATCACCTAATAATAGTTAAGAAACAAGTCCATTAATTTTAAATAAAAATTTCAACTCATTAAAGAGATTTATATCTAAAGTTTGCTTAAAAATGATAACTTATCAAATTCCCCCATAACAATCTTTTGCTCGTCCTCGACAAACTACAATTGCAATCAATTGGCTAACTAATCAACTTTCTTTTTCCAAGTTTGACAACAGTAAATATTGCATCCTTTAAGAGTTAAACATTTTTTTAAATCAATTAATACCCCAAAGTTAATAATTCAAGTAAATATAAACAAAGTCAATTTAAGGAAATCACATTTCAAAAACTAGCACATAATTATAGCAACCACAGATTGAATTTAGCTCAAATCACTCAAGTGTTTATTGGTTCAGTATTTCACTCAAATTCTTCTAATGCAAATATTCTACCATAAGCTTTCTTTTTCATCATTTTTTTACCACTTGAAATACAAACATGCACAAACCAAAAGGGCTTTATTCAAGGTTGTATTGGGTTATAGGTAAAGGTAAGTATTGATAAACAGAAAGAGCAAAAATCATAAACACTAGCAAAGCATCTAATCATTTGTGGAGACACAATTTCAATCACAAAGGAGTAATTTATTTTTCACTGTTTTTTTCTTTTCCATTTTTAGTAATATACTGATATTTAGAATCAGGAGATAGCAGTATAATACACAACTCAAGTCTCAATCTCTTTAATTTCCTTTCATCTTTTTCTTTTCCTTACCTTCCATATTTCATCAAATAAGTTTGACATAAATTGTGGTTAAAATGCCTACTTACATTTATGATGGGTGAAGATATCAAAGTTTTTAGTTGTTTATTATGGGTTTATTAAGAAAAAGGGTACAACTCAAAAGCTTTAACAAAGGATATTAATTGGGTTGGCTTTTTAAGCTAAAGATTTAAAACAAAGAGGGCCTTTATCATTTTTATGCACCAATGTATAAATGTGATCTCAAGTCAGCTTTAAGCAAGTTTGAGAGAAAAATTCACCTTAAAAGATAATTACACATCAAAGAAATATAGATTGATATAGATGTTTCAATCTTTTAGGCCCAAAAACTCACAATTTAATACAGCTCACCATAATTATACACCATGTTTAATCATATGATTGTCAAACCATGACTAAGTGTATATATGTATACACTTGTATTTCTTAACTAAGTGGCATCTATTTTCATTAAAAAAAAACTCAAGTTATGTGCAATACTTAAGTCATTAAAAATGGAAGTATAGAAAGTGTTGAAGTTGGCTAATCAATTGCAAACAAGCCAATAAGCATTCAAAAATTTTCAACAAAGATTCCTAAATATCTGTTATATGGAACATATCCCACCCTACACCTAATCCATACATTGTCCCAATGTAATTATATAAAGTAAAAGAAGCTAAAATAGAAAATAGAAAAGGAAGGAAGTATTCTCCATAAGTTGATCGCCTAAGTCATGGGGTTGCTGGGTAAGGAGGTTGGAATCTTTGATATGCCCAATATGTTATCAAATTGTGCTCTATTTGGTGCATCTAGCGTTCAAGTCGAGTTAGATGTGCATCCAAGTTGGCCTGAGGAGGTTGGTAACTACTCGACAAAAGTGAGGCAACCCGACTCTTTGTGGTTAGACGTGGGTTAGAGGTGACAGCTAGACCCAGATAAGTAAAGGATATCCTCCTATGACTCATTTTAGTAATCCCATCCTGCACAAACATTCTAAGTCCAAAGGTTCTATAGCACAAGCCACAAGCATGTTAGTATTTTCAGGATCCAATAATTTCAAATTAATGGCCAATTGAGTGATATAGGACCCTAATATTAATGGTTTTGATTTCTTGTTTAACATAGATTGAAACTGAGTCAGAAAATAAAAACCTAAATTAACAATAATTTTTTTATCCATACACCATAAAAAATAAAATTTAGCCTTAGAAAATGTCATAGCAAAATCCCATCGCCCTGAAAAATTGTACGTTAAAAGTCAATGTGTGATTTTTTAAATAGGATTTTTAAATATGAACTCTTAGATACACTGGCATTATATGGTTGAGGATCGACAGACCATTGACTCCATAGTTCAGAGGCATGAAAATTAGTATGATAATCATAGCTAGAACTTACAAATGGTTCGTTCTTATTGTCATCGGTTAATATAAAACCTATAGCAATGATCAAATCAGAAATAGATAACGCAAATTCCTAGCCCATAAGTTTGAATTCAACAATCCCTGTAGTAAACAAGTCAAATTCTTCATAGGAATTAAATTGAAAGGTGCTGTAAAATTATCATGTCAATTCAACATAAGCAGGATAATCAACTTTAACAAATGCATTCCAACAAATTTTGCCCAACCAATTGCTTAAAGAAATTACGAATTTGTAAAGCTTCAAGGGTATCAGTTAGAACATACTTACATGAGTAAATTTTTTGTTGGCTCAATTATTGAAATCTCTAATTGCCCTATGGCAGTTTAAAAGAAGTGAAATCCCCACTTCGTGAGTTCCATTGGCTTCTCCTTTCAATTTGCTTACCATTTTGAGATTGATTTCTAGTTGTAGGGCCTTGGGTTGGTGAAGCTAACCGGCGTGAGTCACTCTCCTTATATGGCATGGTCCCAAGCTCTAGAATCTGATAGATCTAAAATCAACATAACAAAAGCACAAAGCCAACGAAAATGTGTATTGGTGGGTAGAGTTGGTTACGGTAGTAAGGAGGGTAAAGGTTTTGTGGGTTTTCATTAGAATGGTATGGGTGTGGTATAGATTTGTAGTGGGTAGTCGAAATTTGAGTGGGTGAATGAAATTGGAGTGGATGAAGGGAAATGGAAAGGTTGAACTTGTTGTGGGCGGGAAATTTTTTCTTTTTTAATTAAACTAGAATTGAAAATATTAACATGTAAAAATACTAAAGAGAATGGAATAAAATTGATAGTTGAAAACAAAACAAATTAAAAAATTTAGAAATACTGAAAAATAGAAATAAAATTAAACATGAAAATTTTTGGGCTACCCATAAATGCGCTTCTTTTAAGTTGTTAGCTGGACATGTTTACGGACTTACCTAATCAAAGATAGAATGGGGCTACTAGCTCTATCTCTTTTACATTCTTAACTAGAGAATTCTTGTTGTATGGTTTCAAGTGGTGTCTATTAACCTTAAACACCTTGGAAGTGTCTAAACTTTGAATTTCTTTCGCACCACTAGTGAGATCGTAATTTTCCTAGAAATATCTTAAGCTTTGAATGATAAAGAAGAACTTTTTATCACACTGAAATTTTCTTCCTTAAAATCATTTTATCATGAAAAGCTTTATTTTTATCATTATAAATTTTTGCCTTTTCATAAGCCTCATTATGGATATCTTCTAACTTTTACAATTGCAAGTTCCTATTGTTACCAGCCTTTACTAAATCCATATTTAACTACTTCATAGCCCAGTAGACAATGTTTACAGAAAACTAACCTGTAAGGCGAAATGCCTATTGGAGTTTTGTAAGTAGTTCAATACGCCCACAAGGCATCATCCAAATGTAAGCTCCAATCATTTCTGTTCAGATTCATCACTTTTTCCAAAATTGCTTTAATTTTTCGGTTGGAGACTTCAGCTTGCCCACTCATCTGCAGATGATATGCAGTCGAAATATGATGTGAAACACCATGTTTCTTCATCAATGTTCCAATAATTTTCTTGCAGAAATGAGTTCCCTTGTCGCTAATCATAACTCGAGGTATTCCATACCTGAAAAAAATGTTAGATATGACAAAATTGACTGCAACCTTAGCATCATCTGTATGAGCAGCTTTCGCTTCTATACACTTCGCAACATAATCCATAGCTAAAATGATATAAGTCTTACTAAAAGATGAAAGAAAAAGATCTATAAAGTCAATTTCCTATATATAAAAAATTTCATATACGAGGATATTTGTAAGTGGCATTTGATCTCTTTATCCCAGACTACTTGTCCTTTGGCAATGACCATAAGACTTACAAAGCATGTAAGTATCATAAAATAATTTGGGCCAAAATAAGCCTCACTTAAGAATTTTACGAGTTATTCTTTTAGGACCAAAGTGTCCCCTTCACACAGATGAATAGCAAAAATTTAATATAGAAGGAATTTCATCATCTACAACATAACTTCTAATAATTTGATCAACATAAAATTTCCAATCATTAAGTTCATCCCATATGTAAAATTTGGCCTCTCGTTTAATTTTATCCTTTTCAACTCTAGATAAATCACTGGGTAAGGTTAGTCACCAAGAAATCTATTATATCAACATAACATGGAATTACCTATTAGATTGCAAAGATACTTTCATTTGGAAATTCATCTTAGAAAACATCAAATGTATTGGTTAAAGTGATCTTGCTAAGATGATCGGCCACTAAATTTTCAATTCCCTTCTTGTCGCATGTTTCCAACTCAAATTCTTATAGGAGTAATATCTAACGAATCAACCTTGGTTTTGTTTCTTTCTTAGTTGCCAAATATTTTAGAGCTGCGTGATCTGAATAAATGATCACTCATGTATCCCATAGGTAAGATCAAAATTTTTCCAACCCAAAAATTAGAGCCAATAATTCTTTCTCTATTGAGGAATATTTCTCCCGAGCATCGTTAAGTGCCATGGAGGCATAATAAATGACATGAGGTACTTTGTCCACTTTTTGACCCAAAACTACTCCAATTGCATAATCTGATCCACACATTAATTCAAAGGGAATGCCCCATTTTGGTGGCTGAATTATTGGGGCTGTTGTGATTCGTTCCTTTAGTTCATCAAATGCAAATTTACAGGGCTCATCAAAATCAAATTTCATATCTTTTTGGAGTATTCTACACATAGGTTGAGCACTATTCGAAAATTTTTTTAGTAAAACACTGATAAAATCCTACATGTCCAAGAATAGAGCGAACTTCCTGCACAGTTGTGGAGTAAGGTAAAGATCTTATAGTATTTATCTTAGTCTTATCAACCTTAATTCCCTTAGAAGAGACTGTATAACCCAAAATTATGCTGTGATTAATCATGAAATGACATTTTCATAATTCAAAACCAAATTAGTCTCAATGCAATGTTTAAGCACTTTCTCAAGGTTGATAAGGCATGTTTCAAAAGATTCTCCATAAACTATAAAGTCATCTATGAAAACTTCCACACAATCTTCCAAAAAATTAGAGAAAATACTTAACATACACCTTTGAAATGTTGTTGGTGCATTACACAATCCAAATGGCATTCTTCAATCAGCAAAGTTGTCGAATAAACACCTGAAATTTATTTTCTCTTGGTCCTTTGGTGCAATCAAAATATGATGATAACCTGAATAACCATGTAGACAATAATATTCAGATTTGCATTCAAGACTATCAAATTTTGATCAATAAATAGAAGCAAAAAATGATCTTTTCTAGTAACCGAATTTAACTTCCTATAATCTATATAAACTCTCTACCCATTTTGAACATGAGTGGGTATCAACTCACCATCACTATGTTCTATTATAGTTACCTCAGTTCTCTTTAGAACTACTTGGACCGGACTTACCCAATTGCTATCTGAAATGGGATAGATAATTCCAACATCAAGAAGCTTCAAAATTTCCGTTTTCACCACCTCCATCATGGGTGGATTTAAGCAATATTAGGGTTGTCTTACCTCCTTAGCTTCATCTTCAATCAAAGTTTGGTGTATACAAATGGTGGGAATAATTCCTTTTAAATCAACTACTTAGCACCTTAATCAATTGTTCTTTTACAAGGGAGTGAGTTTATTTGAGATAATAATAGGTAACGTACCTTGGTTAGGCAAATTCTTCAACTCCATTGTAGGTGGTTGAATCAACGAAGGCAACAACTTGGAGTTGTTTTGGGCAACTCAGCATAGGGTAAATTCTTCACCATTTGCTTGGTTTTCTCCAAATTGAAAAACATGTGTTCAAGTTCGTTGTTGGGCACCAACATCTCTGTTAGTGACTACCATTGCAATGTATCTCCAATTTCAGGGATTATCTTAAGTTCATCTTTTCCATTTAAGGAAGAATTTTTTTTACACCCAAGTTTCAATAAAATCCACAAAACAACAAGTTGTTCATCATATAAAAATTTCATGGCATTGTATATATTGAATCTAATTAATTCACCATCAAATTCCATAGTCAACGATCTATCATGAACATTAATTTTTATTCTAGTGTTTTCAAGACCGACTGTTGGACCCCGATTTTTAAGTGGAATTTAGAAATATTAAATGAACTTGAATGAGTGTTATTGTGTATATGTTT
>JAOSBO010000209.1:33245349-33261852 GCA_027563915.1 Erythroxylum rotundifolium | reverse complement strand
ATTTGAGAATCTAATGAATCTCACATAAAGAATGAGTTGAAGAGAGCAAAGACATTTTAATCAAGCTGGACTTAATTGTAAAGTTTAAAAAACTTTATTAGTAAATATGAGATATTTAATAAATAAGAATCAATATGAGATATTAGATTTTATTTGAACATAATTGGTATTTGATAGAATTATTTGTGATTCTAATTAAATTTTAATTGAAGTTAGAATTTAATTTCAATTAAATTACTAAAATATTCAAAACCTGATATAAATGGACTTAAGCTTTAATAAAGCTATAACTTCTTGCTTAACCATCTCTGTAAGAGTTACAAAATTCTCTTAACTTGTTCTGTATATAACATTAGAGGTTGAACACTTGTGTGCCCATGGTTGTTGAGATTGATTAATTTCAAAAATGGTTCGAGGGATACAACAAGAATATAATTAAACTTCATAATAAGGTACAAATTAAGATTCATGCTTTATTATGATATAATTGTTAATCATTTTATTTAATTAAAGTAATCTTAATTTTTTGAAAATTAAAATACGAAAAATTTTCGTAATTATCCTACTACAGTCAGGATCGAATTCCGCTTTAATTTTCCAATAGGACTTTAGGCCGGTCTCAATCCTAGAAATGATTTGGACTTCAGATTTAGGTTTCAAAATTTTGAACCCAAAAGAGGATTGACTCGTTAGGAATCCTAACGCCAACAATGTGGAGGATCAGGTTGCAAAGCTTAAGACTACAAAACCAAGTTCAGCTACACTAGAAGTGCTCAACTCACAAGAGATTCATTAGAGATCAAGGGACAAACGAAGGAGAGGGACGTTAGGAAAAATATATGGTCTACATGGTTTGTAATTGTTAACATTTTTGTTTTCCATGTGATTATGTATCACCAAATGTTGGTTCTAGCTAGTCTCCCAATTGTAACATGATGCTATTTGATTGAGGTGTAACACATAACGATACCTTAATTATGTATTTTAGATTGAACGTGAAATGACAATAAACGAAGAAATGTGAAAAATACCTGATTTCGGTTTCATAACTTTAAACGAGCTTTCTGAAGCCAAAACGAGCGCGAATCTACCATCGTCTTCAAGAGAACTATTTACCAGAATGCGGTCAATGTCTTTCTACAGTTTTCTCAAAATGTAAGATCTCTTAACGAGTGAAAGAATCCTTATGCTTACGTATGATATGAGTAACTACAAGAGACCTTAACCTTTATATATATAGCTTCTATATCGGGCTTCCCTATCACAGACTCGATATGGGTCTGGTCCATATGGATCAGGATCTACTTTTTACTCGAACTTCGATCCATTGATTTAGATCATTTATTTAGTCACTTTCTTATCTTTATTCGGATCAAATTACATAACTTAACCAATAAGTTATTTGAAAAATCAAAAAATGCAATTAAATGTTGTCCAACTTTATGGGAAATTTTAAAAATATCCAACATTCTTCCCTTTAGATAGTAATTAATTGTGGTATCGACTCAAGTTTAAAAACTTGGTAAAGTTACGCTACTGTATTAGTCGACTAAGTTTAAAAATAAACATTTGATTTAAAGATAATGAAAGTCCATCATTTCATCCTACAAGGCTTTCGATACTGAAAAATATTAAATGCATGTGTCATATGCAATACAGATCTAATACAATCACACATATCTAATACCTCATTAAGATGAATGGGAAAATAGAGTGTGTTTAAGTAAGATAATATCTGTATGATCTAAATTATATCATCTTTGTTTATAGATCTCGTTTTCTCCAACTTTATACTAAACTGTATATGCCAAATTGCATTAGAAAAATCATGTTTTCTCTCACTGAATAATAACAACATTAGAGAAAACCTGTTTCCTCTCACCAAATGTTAAATAACATTAGAGAAAACATTTATGTTCTCCAACTGAATGCTAAACTGCATTAGAAAATTTTTATGGGATTCAAAAACTTATATCCCCCTATGTCATGTTAAACTTTAATGATATCTGTATAAAACTATATATGTTTAAATGACATAGGCTCATAGTCAATCTGTATATATGCCCAATGACTTTTAAATACTTAAGATTGACACAAATCTTAAGACTTCACACTTATTATGACAATGTATAATAGCACGTATTATTGAGAATAAACAATGATAATCTTTATTGGTGAACCATCATACCGTCAAAAATACATCAAAACGTACAAATTTACATGGAGTAAACATAACGATTCCCTAACTAACAATGTCTAAAGACTTCAAAACACCCGTACTGTATACTTGTCTTCTAAACACAAGTGGGCAAAATCCTTTAGTTAAAGAATCGACTATACAAGAAAAACGTCGTTATGCAACGGAAATTACCGACGGAAAATATTAACTTTTCGTTGGCATGTAATATAAGCAACGGACTTTACCGACGGTTAAAGATGTCGTAGAAACGGCTGTAGCTAATAAATACCAGCGGAAAATTATTTTCTGTCGGTAAATTTTTCAACGATTTACATTTTTCCGTTGGTAAATTATTGTCCGTCAGTAAATTTACTAACGGTTTACATGTTTCCTTCGGTAAATTGATCAGAATTTTTTTTAATAATGTATTGTCAATACCATCAATAAATTTTATTTCATGATGTTGCAGTGGAAAAAATACCTCAACCAAAGTAGAGATGATGGTAGCTGGAGACATGACGACGGTAGCCAGAGACATTTCATCAATCATCTTACATGCATCAGAAATTCATCCCAACATCACAACTAAAATCATGTATTGTTCCTTTTATCATTTATACCTTAAAGTTGTTTTTCAATCACAAAATGCATAAATAAATGAAAATAATCAAATACTCAAATTAACTTTCATCCAGTATACAAGAAAACACATGACAGTAGTTGCAAAAATACCTCCACCAAAGGACATGATGACAATGGCCGGAGAAGACAACGCTGATGAGCATAAGAAGAGTCTACAACAGAGAAATCGGAGAGAAGAAAACCGAAGAGGAAACGCAGCAGTAAGAAGGAAGAAGAAGACATAGGTGGGGGGGGTGTCGGGTGAGTTTAAATTTAAAGAAAATTTACCAACGGAATTTATCGATGGAAATTTCCATTAGTAAACTCAAAATTTTTTTATTTACCAAAAATTCTTGCCTTTTTATTGACGGATATCATATACCGTCGCTAAAGCTGTTTTCTTTACTGACGGACATCTTATACTGTCACTAAATTCTATCACAAAATTTATCGGGATGATTTCCCTCCATATTTAGGGACGGATATTAGTATCGTCGCTAAACGAAAATTTTCTGATCAACTTTAGCAACGAAAACGGACTTTCTGTCGGTAATTTGCAACAAAAAAATTTCGTCGCTAAATCCTCCTTCTTTACCGACGAACATCTTATACCGTCACTAAATTTTATCGTAAAATTTGTCGGGATGATTTCTCTCCATATTTAGCGACAAATATTAGTACCGTCGCTAAACGCAAATTTTTCGATAAATTTTACCTACAGAAATGGACTTTCCGTCAGTAATTTACAACGATAATTTTCTGTCGCTAAGTCCGCCTTCTTTATCGACGGACATCTTATACCGTCGTTAAATTCTATCGCAAAATTTGCCGGAATAATTTCTCTCCATATTTAGCGAAGGATATTAGTACCGTCGCTAAACAAAAATTTTCCCGTCAACTTTACCAACGAAAATCGATTTTCCATCAGTAATTTGCAACGGTATATTTTCCCTCGGTAATTTTCCATAGCTAATTCTTTCTTTTCTTGTAGTGTTATAGTTCCTTCTCCTTAAATGCTCCAAACCTTAATGTCACCTTTTCGTATCAACCACTTTATGGTCAAATATTTGACCTAAAAATGCTAAGATCATGTGATATTCAGTGTTTTTACATTTAAAGTTATGGAACTGAAATCAGGTATTTTATGCACTTCTTCGTTTATTGCCCTTTCACATTTGATCTGAGATATATAATTAAGGTATTGTTACATGTTACACATCTCCTCCTAGAGGGAGTTCATTTATAATATATTGCTCATGTCAAATTACTTGAACATGTTGTATAAGGTTAAGCAACATTTGGTCGAGAACTTTGACATAAAGAACCTTGGTGTAGCATCTTTTTTTTCTAGGTATTCAGATTCATCGGGACAAATCTTAACACTCATCATACCTCTCACAAAGTGCATACATTGAGAATGTATTACAAATGTTTAATATGGTTAATGATACGGAAGCTATTTATATAAAGGCTAAGGTTTCTTGCAGTTTCTCATATCATACATAAGCTTAGGGATTCTTTGACCCATTAAGAGAGCTTATGTTTTAAGAAAACTGTAAAAAGACATTGACTGCATTCCGGTGAATAGTTCTCGTGAAGACGATGGTGGATTCGAGCTCGTTTCGGCTTTAGAAAGCTCGTTTAAAGTTATAAAACTAAAATCAGGTATTTTCCACACTTTTTCATTTATTATCCTTTCATGTTAGATCCGGGATACGTAACTAAAATATCGTTACGTGTTACACGTGGTATTAGAGAGGTGATGTGATCGGGTGGTTAAAAACGAAGATTTTTCAATTTTTCTCCATAAGATTTTTGAAGAGTTAATTTTTGTTTCTTGATTTTTTCTTACTTTTTATTGCATGAAATTGGTATAAATGTGTTTAGCCTTGAAAAACAGGTTGAAATCGAACTTGGGAGCACAAAAATCCACCCAAAACTGTCTGTGAAGTAGCCCCATAACAAGCACTTTGCATACACGGTCGAGTAAATCACCAATGTCTACTAGACACTGTTCCAGGACATTGTACCATTTACTAATTTAAAAAAAAACTGTGACCTTAAGTGAACTTTCGATCATCCGGACACGTAGTTTAATTTGAATTTGAATCCCCTGCGAGGTTTAGTGTATTAACTTTTCTATATATATTAACACATAATCTTTGATTCCCTTTAATTATCTCATTACTCGCTTGACTGCATTTTAATGATCTACATCTGGGTTAACCAGATACTGACCAAACAGTCAAACAGAAAATGCAATGTCTTGCCTAGCACATAGTCGAGTATACTTCAATCTATCAGCCGTACTAGAATATGAAACATTCCTCATAACCTCTTTCTTTACTTTATTGTTTAGATATTGTGCTAAAGATTATCTTTCACTATAAGATATAGGTGTTACAACAGGTTTACAGTTACCGTATTAAACTTTTGCAACACATTCTCAATGTGTGCACTCTGTGAGAGCTATGAGTAGTATTAAGATCTATACTGGTGAATCTGAATAGCTAGAAAAAATGATGTTACACCAAGATCTTTTATATCAAAGTTCTCAACAAAACGTTACTTAACCTTATACAATATGGTTAAGTAATTTGACGTCAGCAATATATTATCATATTTTTTACTTTTCACATAAAGTTGGACAACATGAGATAGTCAATCATGATCTTAGTAATTTGATTCAAAAGAGTTTAATCAAAATTATACGTATTGACTGGCTTTTCTTAGAGTTGTATGCTCCCTTCTACTAAAGTTTTCTTACTTTCAAGCATAGAAAGAAAGTGGACATGTATGTATATATACGTATATAATAACTACTGTGAGTCAAATCAGGACCTGAAAATAAAATGTATGGAGCTTTAGGCTTGTTTATGTGCAGGATGACCATTCCATTGAAAACGATGAGTTCCCACCATAGGGCCAACTTTGTTTTGGCAATCTCTGAAACAATTCCGTGGGAATTTCTGTCGGTTGAAACTTAAACCTTACCTGTAAGGTGTTTTCTAACTACACTTTAGTCCTCGAACCTAACTTCTAGAAAAAGGTTGAAAGTAGGGTTGATAAGGAATGATTAGACCTAAAATATAGGTTAGGCCAAATTAACCCAAGGAAAAATGATGTTTGTTTGACATTTTAGCTACAATTGATTTGGATTAGTTCAATTAATTTAGTCTGAATCGAATCTAACTTTTTCAGCTATAAATTTAAACTCAACAACCCAAGTAAAAGTGACGTTTGTTTGACATTTTAATCCGATTGACTTGGATCTATTGTTCGTATTCATTTTTCTAAAGACTTTATGAGATCGGAAAGGACCTCTTAGTAGAAAATTTTGGATATAGTTCATATTTAGATGGCATATTTAAATTGTACCTACTCTAATGAATTCATACGTGGAATATTCATAACTACATAAAGTTATAATGATTTCAAAACTAAAATAATTTAGTCCATTTAATTATAAAAACTTTAACTAACTAATATTTTAATTAGTTTAACTTAATGACTAATGTTATTAAAAACTGTTTATTAATTAATTAACTTATTTTTGTAAAATAATTAAATATTTATAAAAATAGCCAATTACTTTTATTTAATTATTTATTTTTAAATTAAATTTTAACTTCTTTATTAAGCTTCTTCAATTTTATTTCAAAATTTTTATTATATATCGATTTATTGACAATTTAATATCAGTTGAACTTTTAAATCTTAAATATTTTATCTTATCGATTTAATTTTTAATTTAATTTTTAAAATAGATTTAGTTTACTAATCGATGTGAATAGTTTATTCAGGCTTGTTGGATGATAGAGGAAAATGATGATGTTATTTGTCATATTCTAAATAGAAATTTATTGCATACGCACAAAATAAATTACAAAAATTTTCTTTTTGGTTTTATTTATTGTCACAAATTACTTAAGAAATAATTTATGGTATAACAATTTTTACAAAAAACTCTTTAATAAATTTTTTGAATTATTTTAAAAATAGTATATTATTAAAATCATATTAAAATAATCATATAAATTCTGTCAGTTACACAATAGTCAATTTCAAAAAAATTCTATTAAAAAATCGTCAAATATTTAACGACATACTTCCTTTTAAAGTTTCTAATATGAAAAAAAATGTCTTTTACTTATTATATATACGCACTAGCCTCAAACCCGCAATTATTACAATTATTTCTTATAACTACAGTTTAATATAAAATTATATTATTGATATATAATGCCAAAGAAAAAACGCATTAATATTAAAGAATTAACCTTTTAAAAAAATTGAAAACTACTCTATTACCATTAGAAAGACTAAGCTGACGTATGCTCTTACATAAGTTCTTAAATTTTTTTACTTGAACATAGGACTGTAAATTCATTTATAGAAATTTGTCCTTCCATCTTTTCAATTATTTATGTTGTTGTTGTAAATAATAAAAGTAAAAAGAATAAACTCAAATATCGTTAAAATGACTTTAATTTAATTTTATGAAAAATAATTATTATCTTTTTTATAAACCAAATTTATAACAAATTGAAAGTTTTTAGTATTTAATTGATTTTTATTTTTCACCGATATTTATAAAATTGAGTAAAGTTATATATATATATATATATATCTCTTCATATTTCATCATCATCATTATCATCACCCAGTCCGAAATTCCGCAATGAAGTAGGGTCTGGGGAGGTCCGATAGTACGCAGCCTTACCCTTACATAGTAGAGAGGCTATTTTCGGTGGACCCACATGCGAATGAGACAATATATGAATGATGCAGGTTACAGAGAGAAAAAAACTATGTAACTAAATTTTCAATAAATACATAAATAAATAGGATTAAAAGATTAAAAACATAAAAAAACTATGCAAATGTGACAAGAAAATTTTAGAAAATAAATAAAAAATAAAAATGTGATAAAATAACTAGATACATAATAAATAAAGAAATAAGTAAGATAAAATAATAATAAATACGTAAAATAAAATAATATCCCTATCAGAAAAGCTACCAAACTTCATTTAAGAGATGCAAGTTCCACAAGCAAAATTAGTAAGAAAAAAGGTAGAATAGATATATCTGACATGTTGCAAAATTTTTGCTTATACCTGATATGTTGTACAACTTTTTTCACCACTTCTTGATATGTGCGTGTTATCCTTGAGTGGGTATCATCTTTTATTTTAAAAACTTAAAGTCACCATATTTATATTTATATGTGAAGATTAATAAATATAATATTTTTTATAACTAAATTACAAAATAAAAGGATGATCAATTCTAAAATGTTTAATCTTTTGGATTTTTTATGCACAATTTTCAAAATTTTTAATTGAGTTACTAACTTTTAGAACTTTAATGATTCAGTATAAAACGTTAGTTTTTACTAATGTGGTTAATGACATTTAGTAAACATCATAAAAAATAACCTTTTAAATTAAATTGTTAAGGTTTTAAAAGGATGGTAACTCAATTGAAAATTTTAAAAGTTTTGAACTAAAATTGAAAATTTTTGAAAAAATGGACATTTTATTGTTACATTTTAAAGTTCAAGCTATAATTAAAAATTGATAAAAGTTTGCGTTTTTTGATAGTTAATACTATAATATTTTTCTATTTTTATGAGTAAAACACATCTTAATTTTTATAATTTATTCAATTAAATTATAAAAATTTTAGTTTGTCACAAATGTAACTTAAAAATCAACTTCAAACTTTATTATTAAGGGATTAAATTTTCTATTATGATTAATCAATTCTTATCATATTCTGCTAAATCTTATGTACACATTTATATAAGATATATATAAATATGTAGATTAAATTAAGTAACACTCACATAGAACACTCTAAGAAGAACATGTTACTCCATCCGTATCATTAAGCTTGGTGAGTTCTGTCAACTCAAACGGTAAGTTTCCGAATCTTGAATGATGACCCATCTTACGTAGCAGTCCACGTGACTCACGTTAACATTAAAAGTTAAGAGAGTCGAATATATCTAATCTCTTCATAATCATTATGTTTTAGTTTAAGCACTGAGGCAAACTTACGCATACAGTTCATCGTGCGTCCCACAAATTTAATGATTAAAAAATTAAAATTTGACTATTTAAATATACAATCTTAAATTAATTAATTTTTAAGTTTGGTTAATCTTAATAATTTTTTATTAAATCAGTTATTTTTATTAATTAATTAGTCATATTTTATGAGCTAATTAATTTCATAAACTAAAATAAAATAGTTAATTTTATGTAATAATCTTCTTATTGATCAATTAAACTTAACCTCCTTCATTTTTTTCATTATCTAATGCTGATTAAATTTTTAAATTTTAAACATTTTATTTTATGGATATAATTTCTAATTTAAGTTTTAAAGACAAGTGAAAACCTGAAATCTTCTTATATATATATATATATATGTGTGTGTGTGTGTGAACGTATAATGGTGTATCTGGAGGGTCATATATATATATATATATATATATATAGATATGTGAACGTATAATGGTGTATCTAGAGGGTTATTAGAGATAACAACCTCATGTAAGATGTAACTCAAATTTAACAATTCTTATTGAGCTTCTTGGCAAGGTTCAAGCTCTTTTCATTTTTCAATTTGAGCTTCAGACCGAGTTTGAAATTAGACGGTCTTATTCGAAATTCTAAATTTAAATGTAGAATGATATTAATTTTAATTTTTGAAAAAAAAAGGTTAGACCCAAATGGCTTAGGCCTGAAATTTCGAACCTAATCAAGCTTCGTGCAAAGCTCAAACTTAACCCGAACCGAACTGATTGCCATCCTTGAGTGGGTGGGGTTGGAAAGATATGGTCAAGGGTTCGATCAGTTAAAAAGCCTGCTTTGAATATGATAGTGAGACACTAGGATTTTGCTACTAATTAATAGACAAATAGGTCACTGTTTTTTCCCTTTTATGTGATGGTTTTACTCGTGTGTGTGGTCTACGATTAGGAGTTGCAGTCGGAGTTTAACACCTGCACAAATTGCGCATAACTGATACGACCATATTTGGTCAGTTTCAAAGCAGAAAAAGCCAAAGACCGGCCGATCAAAGAAACTGCATGCACTAGAAGCTAAAACTTGAAATGATATTTGTTTCGACTTTCGGTCCCAAAGCTAGATGAGGCCAAAATGGGTGATGGAGAAGAAAAGCAATTTTCTCGTTTTAGGATTATATCATTATATGAGTCTTCCTAAATTCATCTGCACGTCAAGAACTTTCACTACATTACAAATTCTTAAGCCCTTGATTTCAGATAGATACGTATGTTATTTACGTATGTGATGACGATAAGATGATGTCTTTTTCTAACGGCAGCAAAAGCTTAAGACTAAGTATAAATGACTTAAAAACTGGAACAAAAGTTAAATCAGTAAGATAAGAGGTTTAAGGTTAAAAAGTTTAATAATTATTAAGGTGTTATAAAATTAATTAAAGATTAAATAAAATTAAAGAATCTAAATATAGTTGAAAAAAATTGTCTTTATTTATAAAAGAATTTGAAGTTTAATTGAAAAATAGATTATTAAATAAAAATTAATTGATTTACAAAAATTAACTGATTAATTAAAAAATTGATTGACTTTTAATAACAAGAGTTACTAAAATAAATCGAATCGAAAAAGTTGAAAATTGAACCAAAAAATTGAATGATTCAAAGTTTTTATTGTTAAATTGACCGAACGATTTGAGTTTTTAATGATTGCTAAAATATCCATAATTATTAACATTATAAATTTTTTTAAAATTTCTTTATTTAATGGTGATGAACACCAAGCTAAGGGCTAGTATTCCATAATATTATTAATATCATAAAATAGAAATAAGATTATTATAAATTAACATTTTTCTTATTTTTGCAATGATAAACACTAATAGCGGTTAAATCTTTTAAACCTTAAACCTCATATCTTACAGTTTTAACTTCTATTTTTTAAAATATTGTTTTTTAGTCATAATAATTTACTAAGATTTGATGAGTTTTCAACATATCTCATATGAAGTTAAGTAGAGATCGTTCATTAAGAAAGTCATTTAGTCCACTTAGAAAGTTAGAATTGTTCACACGTCTATTTCTCTTTATGTATTTATTTTGTAAATTTCAAGTATTCACACATTTAAATGCTCGCAAATCACAAGAACATTATTTAGTCATTAGTTCTTCATGTCGCCACACCATTCGTTAATATGGCACCATCAAGGTAGTTGTTGGTGGAACCCCAGAGACTTGGGATATGATTTTGCCCATGGGATTAGATTAAGATATTTTCAATGGGTCGGTTCATAGGTTAACCCAGGTCTATATCAACTCGAGGTTCAACTATTCTAAATAAAATGATATCGTTTTGTTTAAAAAAGATGTCATTTTATACTTTTAATTTTAAAAATTATTTTTTTAAATTTCGTTACCCCTAAGGAGTGACTGAGTTGGTGGAGTGAGGAAAATGAGACCAAAAAGTTTTGTGTTCAAATCTCCTATCTACACTCTCTCGATCAAATCTGTCGCACAGGGCTTGTTTAGTGTGAAGTATCCTATTGACATGATTTGCAGGTTATTGCTTCGATTTAGAAGTTTATTCAGTGCGCATCTAAAGGATAGCAGCTGCGGATTCCTCCATTCTAAAAAAAATACATACAAGAGAAAATTTGATAAATAAATAAATAACATAAAAATTTAGAGAGTTAGAGAATTAGTTACCAAATATGTTGTAAATTAATACAAAATTATACATGAAATTGAGAATTATTAATAAAATGGTAATTCCCAATAAAATGGTATAGTGATATCTAATTTCAGATGATGAAATGGTGTCACATAATTTTAAAAAATGATATAAATTTCCTATGAAAAATTATAGTGATATTTAATTTCAGGTAATGAAATGGTGTCACGTAATTTTAAAAAACGATATAGATCACCTATGAAAAATATAGTGATATTTTTTATTATTAAAAAGCATAATCAAATCGAGAGTTCAACAAAAATTTTGAACCGGTTATTTTTTGATTCAATTATTAACTTTTTTATTAATAAATTCTTATAGTAAAAAATCAATCAATTATTAATTAATGAGTCAAATTTTGTAAACTAATTAATTTTTATAAAGTAACATAAACTAATTAATTTTTATTTACTAATTTTTTAATTAAACTTTAAATTAAGGATAGTCTTTTTTAATCTTATTTCAAAATTTTTAATTTTTTAATCTTTAAATAATTTTGTTAAAATTTAACATTAATTTTAAATTTTAAATTTCTAATTTAAACAATTTAACTTCCAATTAAAAAAAATGATTACGTGAATCTGACCGAATATATTTGGTATCGGAGACGAAGAGGACACACAAATTCTGAATGTTCGCATAACATGAGAGAGTCATGAGCTTCTCGCAGGCTGAGGAAGAAAAAAATGACAGTTCACACCAACAACAAGTACAGTCCAAACAAAAAGTTCACTTCAATTGGCAAAGTCTCTTCACGTTAATCACGCAACCATCCTCATGTCCTCCATCACTTCCTTACGCCAACACACTCCATCTCTCTTGTAAGTGACAGAGAGTCAAGCGCAGTATCAAAGTGAATCTCATGATTAAACATATTTTGTCTATCTACATGTTTATTTATATACATATAACAATAATAATACAATAAAAGATAAATTTCGATAATACGTAGAGCTTAAAAAGGTTGAATAGTAAGTAACATCACTCTTAATTAACAGAAGTGATGTTTCTACATACTCACACGAGGAAAAAAAAAAGTATGTCTAAATATGCAAATATATATTAAAATAATAATCGTTAAAAATTATATAAATATGAATAGTTCCTACTATCAATATGATTTTTCACCGTATAACTTCCCTTGTTAACAATGTTTCCAAGATTAGAGCGAAAGTTAAACTGATAAAGTAAGAGGATTAACGTTTAAAAAATTTAATCAATATTAAACGGTTATAAAATTATTAAATATTGAATAAAATTAAAGAATTTAAAATATGATTAAAAGCGATTGTCTTTATCTATTGAAGAATTTGAAATTTAGTTAAAAAATATTATTTAATAAAAATTAATTGATTTATTTTGGTTTATGGGAATATTAATTTATTAAAATTTACTTATTAATTAATAAATTGATTAGTTTTTAACAACAAGAGTTATTAAAGTAAATATAACTGAAAAGTTAAAAATAAAAATAAATCTAATTAAACAATTAAAAAATGAACCAAAAAGTTGAACAATTTAAAAATTTATAGTTAAACTGGCCAAGCATTTTGAATTTTTTAATAGTTAGTAAAAAGAATTATTATTAACTTTAGTTTATAATAATTATTTTTTCTCTTGTAGTATAAGCTATATGCTAGGCACAGTCTCTCTCTAGCTACTATGTTTTATGTTACGTAAGCAGCAGTATTACACATCAAACATATATAACGGAATAACGACAAATAAAATAAAAAATGATCATAGAACAATTGCATATCTTATTTAAAAATTACCCAGCTTAAGAAAATAATTTTATTTTTTTAATATTCCTAACAAATAAGATGGTGTTTGAATGATTTAACGATCAAATTTCATTCATCAACGTGTTAAAATGGTAATAAGAATTTGAATAAAGCTAAAAGAATTTTTATTATAGGTTTATAATATAATAAATCAGTATAAACATTCGCTTGTAAGTAAAATAAATTGAAACAAAGTTTTGCATGTTAAAATATGTAAAGCTAATAGAATAATTGTTTTTCAAAATTATATTTGATAAAAAAGCCAAAATAATTAGTACATACGGTTTTCACTTTACAGAGGTCTAAGGAGAGTCATCATATACGTAACTCTTTTTTTATATTTTACAAAGACGTTGTTTCTATAATTGATACTGTGATCTTATAGTTAGATAAGAAAATTTTGATTTATGTGTATAATATTTTTATTATTAAAAATATGAATGAAAATCCATACTCATTAATTATTAATAAAAAATGTTTTTGATCATTTTTAATTATTCGAACAGCTATGAGCTATAACGTTGAACACCTAAATTGAAATAACACGGAAGAATCACAATGACTTGGTCATTAGTAGCAGTACAGAAGTCGCAATTAGCATAGATTGAGGGGCTCACTCCCCGAGACCCTAAAAAGTTACACTACAGAACAACCATTTTTGGTGCAGAAAGAAGGAACCCTAAAAAGAAAGCTCTTCTCTTTCATAGTTTCACTACTCTCTCATTGAATCGATAAACTTTCCAGCTGCCACTTTTTCAGACAATCACCAAATCACACCACGCACCAACTAATTATTATGACGGGATAGTAACAGTCCTCTAATGCAGGCTTTGAGGGTGAAAACTGAAAAGAGAGTAAAGAGGTAAAAACAGGCTACTACACCACACCTAGCTAGCTAGGTCTTCAACGATGCAGGTCTACTAGTCAATGATCAGAAGAAGATGACCCTTGTTTATTAACCCATGAGTTTGACATTTTATGTTCATGGAGCCTGAGACTGAGACTCAGTTTTCTCAGGGAGACATGAGACAGTGAGTGTTTTGGACAGTGACACAACATAAAACAATCAAAGATACGGCTTTCACGGATCCCAAAGAAATCGAAATATGTTACAGAGCAGCAAAAATTTCGTGGGGAAGATCGAGAAAGGAACACACATGACAACAATCTGTAGAGAGACATACAATATATACGTACGTGAAGAGAATCAAATAATCCTATATGGATATAGACGTATATACTGATACATGAGCAATATATAACATTAACTAGAAGGTAAGCGTTGTTGATGTTAAGCATTTGACTTAAGTTACAAAAGCCAAATTTAGGAGAAGATAATGAAAAAGAAAGTTAAAGAAGAAAAAGAACCGTCTTCTTTCCAACTTTTATAAATTGGTCTGAAAGCCAACAAAATATAATAATTAAGAACAAACATATTTCTCATTTTCCCTATCTATTTTTTCTCTTTGGTCAAGTTCTTGTCTACCTCTTTGAAGCTCGTCGTCTAGGGTAAACAATTGTATTGATTGTGCAAGTCAACCCAGGTTCGAACTCCATTCCAGTTGTTTGTGTTGTGATCATTTCCGTTGCTGTTACTGTGACTGGGTGTTGCAGCAACTTCTCCGTAAGAATTCCCAAAGAACCACTCAGTTGCTGTATCTCTACCAACGTCTTTTCTTGAATTACTAACACCAAATGCTTCTGGTTTTGAAATTTCCAGGTTTTGAAACAATATGGGTTGTGGTTTCTCTGTCTGGTTTGGTACAGGAACTGAAGAAACAGTACTGTTCTCTTTCTGGATACTCTCTTCACCGAAAAGCATAGCCAATCTTTGTTGCTGTAACTTCCAGTGCAAATCTTGGTTTATTGAACTCAAGGACTCAATAGACGATGCGAGGGTCGAGTGGACATTCATGGAACCGCCGCCGCCTAAGTCTTGAATTGCACTGCTAAATCCAGTGGTAAGATTAGGAAGCGGATAAGTAAACCCCATCATAGCTCCCCCAGAGCTTGCAGATGGATGATCAAGATTGAAGCGAGAAGGACTAGTCACGCTACTAGCTCCCGGAGAAGTAGCTGAAACGTCCCCAAATGGAGAGAACTGATTGTAAATGCCACTTGGAGAAGGGTTTAGCCTTGGAAATGATAACCCACCAAGATTAAAGTCCATGGCTGGTGATAGACCTCTAAAGAAATGGAATCCACCGATCTCCGATGACGTACTGGAGTCTTTGGAGTCACCAGAGAGCCGAGAAGAGGACTTAATCTTGTTATTCTTCCGGCATCCGCCACCGAGGGGAACGTTGCGCAAAGCTCCACCTTTGGTCCAGTATCTTCTACAGGTCTTACAGAAGTGCCTAGGTTGAGTAAGACTGTAGTTATTGTAGTAGCAGAACTTTGTGTTGGGAGAGTCACATCTCGGACACTTGAGGGCTTGTTCTTGAGACCTTGAACTCGCTGGTTTCCGGTTTCCTGAGCTTTGATTGTCGTCTTTAATGGTGGGTTGTTTCGGCTGAGGATTGTTGTGGGACATCTTGGAAGGTGTGGCTGAATTGGGTTGTTGTGGGCTTATTGATGATCAGTTTGTTTTTGCAGAGGCAAAGATACTGATAATAACATCAATTGACTGGTTTCATGCATGGAGAAGAGGATGTCGATGTGGTGGTCTTGTGATCCTCATCAAGAGAAAGTGAGAGAGACAGTGTTTGATCCTGGAAGCTGCAATATAAGCAGCTAAAATTGGAGGTTAGATCTAGTGGAATAAATAAAGTTAACACGAGATAGATAGAAAAAGAGAAATACAGAGAACAGAGAACAGAGGACAGAGATCTCACCATAAAAAATGCGGTCGGTATATATATGTGTACACATTTGAAGCCACTAGTTAGATAATGTTCTTCATAGTTATTGACTTTGAAGAAAAAATGTTGGGACATTGGTATGTGCTGTTAATTTTCAAAAATTAGGAAATTATTATTTTAATAATTTTATATATTAATTTAAAATTAAGACATCATTATTACATAATATAGATCATGATTACCACGTCAACCACCAGTAATTTAAGGGGTGATTTTGTATTTAGAATGTATATTAGAAAAATGTTAAAAAATCGTTATTTTTGTAATTTTTATGAACATCATGACTTATATTA
>JAOSBO010000209.1:33187097-33201421 GCA_027563915.1 Erythroxylum rotundifolium | reverse complement strand
TCCATTCTGACAAGTTTGTTAGATAGTTTTCCACGTCACATCATCTAGAACATTCTTTCATTCTCTCTGTAACAAAATTAGTTAGAGCTGTGTATATATATATACAAGGAAGAATAAAAAGCAGAGTAGCGTTCTTGAATGCAAAAATCGTCGGATCTTTATTTTCTTTTGAGTTCTCCTTTTTAACACTTTCCAACTGTGAACATGTATTTCTGTTCTCTCTGGATTACTTTAATCACCCCAGTCCAATAGAACAAGAAATAAATGAGATCTTCTTATAAGAAATAGAGATACTTTTACAAAGATATGCACTTGTTTAATTTATTACAGTCGGTATGACAAAAATATAATAATAGGGAACAACGTGGGAGAAAGGAACGGAAGAAAAGTCAGAAGGGCAGTGGAAGAGGAGATGTGAACAATAAATTGGACATTTCAATCCTTGTTGCTTTGTCTTCTGTATAAGTATTGCAAGAACCAATCATTTATCCTAAAATAGTTTTGTTATGAGATCTACACTGTATAGTAATTGCAATGTAACAAATGCAAGATCTACACAATTCAGCAACTTTCCGAATTTGGTCCATAACCACAGGAATATCTGTTTCAGTCAAGGTGGTAAACAGAACTGGAACAATCCTGGTTCGATTCAATGACAAGAAGATATATGGAGTAAGGTCAAGCTTAGCCATGTTCACAACAGCTTATCCCAAAGCTCTAACTCTCCCGTCACGCTACATGAGCTGATTAATCCATTCATGTCGGCCCGACTCCCTTTTGCAATCGTCGCCCAATTGCTTCAACCTTGCCACAAATATATGTTCTTCGATGCCTCTCCTTGTTGGCGTGTGTAAGTTTTTCCGATTCTTAATAATCAAACATTAAAGATATAAATCATACATGATTATAAATCATATGTAAATCATTCGTGCCCATTCAAATCTTAAATATAATAATAATCACATAGATGAAACAAACAAATCACTTACTTTAAACAGAATTCATCATAATGTAGAGAAGAAAACTTTTATCGATTATGAACTAGTTTCTCTTTCTTTACCCTCTTTCTGTATGATAGCTTGATGGATATTTCAATGCATAAATACCTACTCTTTCTGTATTTGTGTTTTGTTTCTACTTAATTAGGGAGAGTGATGACTAATTATATAAACTTCTTTATTGATATTAAATCTTGTACGTCTATCAAGTACTAAATTAATGGTTAAGATTTAATATACTATTAAACCAAGAAAACCCTAAACCAAGTTTAATATGGGCTTATAGAAAATTTAGGCCATAACATCAGGCCATATTTCTTACATTCTTCCACTTAGCCGGATGTTTCATCATTACATTTAATAGTATAACATAAGGCTAGCAAGAATTAAATCTTATAAATTGTTAACATCATAAGCACCTCAACATAACAAATCACATAATGTAGGTTATGGCGGTCATAAACAGTATAGTCGTATCCTCCCTTCTATATACCACTACATTAAGGACTTATTATGTTTAGGTTCATAAGTTGTATATAAACAATCTATATACTTGTTATGAAATACATTAAAATTTGTTATTCAAACAATCATGTATACATAAACATAATGAATAAGAAATATAAAATTCAAAAGCATATTATTATTTAGTTAAAAAATGTTAAAACGTCATCATCAAACATTATTATCAATCATCAATACAGCCAAGACTCATCCTAAGCACAAGTTCTTTAAATGTCTTTAGCTGTAAACCCTTAGTTAGAGGATCTGCTAGCATGAGATCCGTCCTAATATTTTCTATATGCACTCTTTGTTTCTGAATATCTTCTTTAACAACAAAATACTTTAATTCCATGTATTTTACGCCTCTGGAGTATTTTTCATTTTTAGAGAAGAAAACTGTTACAGAATTATTATAATAAATTTTTAGCGATTTGTTTACTTTGTCAACAACCCTAAGTCTTAAAATAAAGTTCCGCAATCATAATGCATGAATTGTAGCCTCATAACAAGCTACAAATTTTGCTTCCATAGTGGATGAAGCAATGACAGGCTATTTGACACTTTTCTATAAGATTGCTCCTTCAACTAATAGGAACAAATAGGCAAATGTTGACTTTCGACTAGCAACACACTTGGCAAAATCTAAATTTGAATATTCTAAATGATTAGACCTTTTATAAGTGAGTATGTAATCCTTTGTTCCTTGAAGATATCTCATCACTTTCTTTGCGGCCTTTCAATAATCAACATCATGAGTACTTTGATATCTGCCCAGCATCCCTACTACAAAATTGATGTCGGGTCTAATACAGGTTTGTAGGTACATCAAACTACCTACAATAGAAGCATATGGAATTGTTTCCATGTCCTTACGTTCCATATCCTTACGTTCCACATCATTCTTTGGACATTGCATAAGACTAAGCTTATCTCCCTTTTGAATAATGACTATACCTATTAAGTACTTGCTCATGTTAAATTTCTCAAGAATTTTCTCAATATAGGTTTTCTAAAACAATCCTAATAAACCTTCTAATCTCTTACAGAATATTGAAATTCCAATCACATAAGATGTCTCTCTCGTATCTTTCATTTCAAAATTGTTAGAAAGAAATTATTTAGTCTTATGCGACAAACCCAAGTCATTAGCAGTAAGCAAAATGTCATCAACATGCAAAACTAGAAATATAAACTCACTCCCATTGATCTTTTGGTAAATACACCAATCAACGGTGTTTTCCTTAAAACAGAAAGAAGTAATGGTATTATTGAACTTAATATAACATTGTCTGGAGGCTTGTTTAAGTCCATATACTGACTTCTTTAATTTACACACCATACTTTCTTTACCTTCAATAGAAAAACCTTCAGGTTGATCTATGTAAACTTCCTCCTCAAGATCCCCTGAGACAAGTGAAAAAGTCTACTTATAATCAATATCATCGTTCTGAGTGTAAGCTTTAGCAACAAGTCTACCTTTATATCTTTCAACATTGCTATTCGAGTCACATTTGATCTTAAAAACCCATTTACAACGAACTTGTTTAAAATCTTCTGGCAAGTCTACAATATCCCATATATTGTTTTGAGCCATTGATTTTAACTCTTGTTTCATAACATCAATCCATCTTTCAGACTTATCACTATTTATAGCTTGTGAAAACAAAACAGGATCATAATCAATGCCGCAATCATAATCCGACTCTTGCAATTAAACTACGTAATCATTAGAAATAGCTAACCTTCTAATCCTTACAGGTTTATTTAAAGCTATACCAACTGGTTCATTTGCATAAGCTTGTGGTAAGTTAGGTTCTTTATGGGATGCTTCTTTATTATTTAAATGTTGTTCTTGATTATTTTGATCTTCCAAAGCAGGAAACACATTTGTTGTAGTTGTGAGTTTAAGAACATTTATGGGTAATGGAACACCAACTATTATTTTATTAATATTCACAACTTAATTTTCAGCACTCTCACTGACCTCATCATTCTTTAAAAATTTTACATCAGTTGTTTTCAAGAATTCTAGAACTATTATTCAGACAGTAAAACATGTATCCTTTGGTTTTCTCTGGACAACTAATAAAGTAACCGCTAACTATTCGAGAATCCAATTTTCTTTCATGTGGATTATAGATACGTGCTTCTGCTGGACAACTCCAAACATACAGGTGTCTTAGGAACTGCTTTACTATGAACCCTATTTAGCAAATACATAGCAGTTTTAAGTGTATACATCCACAAATTTTTAGGTAATGAGGAATTTCTCATCATACTCCTAATGATATTCATTAATGCTTTATTTTGTCTTTCTGTCATACCGTTTTGTTGTAGTGTGCCTGGCATAGTGTACTATGCACATATATCATGGCTTTCGAGGAACTTAGCAAACGGAACAAGACACTTTCTGAAGACCAAGACACTGTCCAAATTTATCATACTTTCCATAATACTCACCACTTCTATTAGATCTTATAATTTTCACTTTTCTATTTAATTGCCTCTCAACCTCCTTTACAAACACCTCAAGGGTATTTACAGCTTTAGATTTTTCATGTAGTAAATAGATATATCCATATCGTGAAAAATCATCTATAAAAGTGATGAAGTTTTTCTCCATTAAAAGCCGGAATGTCAAATGGTTTGCAAATGTCAGTGTGTATTATTTCAAGAAGTTGACTGCTTCTTGTGGCTCCTTTCTTGCTATGTTTGATTTGCTTGCCCTTAATGCATTCCACACATAAGACAAGATCAATAAAATCTATATTCGATAAATTTTATTCTTTAATTACTAATCTTTCTAACTTTTCTTTAGAAATATGACCCAAACGTTTATGCCATAAGTAAGCAAAATGTTCATTTACCAAACTAAGTTTTATTCCAACATTATGATTGACAATAAATAGGGATTCAGAAAAACATCATCAAGTTTCAATTTATATAAACCATCTATAAGCATTCTATAACCAATAAAGGGATTATTAGTATACAAATTGAAACAACCATGTCCACCTTTATAGGTATATCTGCTAACATCAAATCTAGAAATAGAAATTAAATTTCTAGAAATTGAAGGTACATAGAGAGTGTTCATTAAATCTAAGTGATGCCTAATGTCTAAGGTCAGCCTGTAAGTCACTACACTTCAATTGGGGCCTTCATTCAGTTTTCCATAAACAGAAAGTTGCTAGTTGGGCTTATGGTTTGGATTGTAAGGAATCCTTGCATAATATTGGAAACATGAATAGTGGCACCATAATCAAACCACCAAGTATTAGAAGGAACTTCAGATAAGTTTGATTCAAAGCATACAAAAACATAATGTATATCTTTATTTTCAAACCAAGCCTTACGTTTGAGACAATTTTTCTAATAATGTTTTCCTTCTTGTAGAAGTTGCATTTATCTAACTTTTGTCTCTTCCTTTCACCATTGACAACCTATGGACCTTTAGCATGTCCTTTCTTCTTAAAATTCTTGGCCTTTAGTTTGAGTTTCTTTTCAGCTCCTTGACCCACTAGGTTAATAGAATGAACTCCTTGTTTCTTTAATCTTGCTTCCTCCTTAATAAGCTTATTGGACAATTCATCAATATTCGACTTATCATTCAATGTGTTATAATTGATGTGGAGCGGTCCATATCTAGTAGGAAGTGAGTTCATGATAACCTACACTAAGAAGGAGTCTCCCATAGCCATACCCGGTGTCTTAAGTCTTGCTACGATATTTGTCATATCAAGGGCATGTTATTGCATACTCTTTGAGCCATGAAACTTCATGGCCATGAGTTCAGCCATGAGTGTCCATGTAAGTGTCTTCTTGGCAGAACGAAACTTATCTTCCATAAGCTTAAGAAAATCTATAGCTTTCTGATTTTTAGTGCTAAGAAGAGTAGATTTAATATTGTTAGCAATTCTCATTCACATAAAATTCAAACATACCTTATTAGATCTTGTCCACACCGTATAGTGTGCTTTTTCAGCCGCCGTACTAGTATCATTAAGGTCAGAAGGCTTATCCTCTAATAGCGCTAAGTCAAGATCCAAAGCACCTAAATGGAAAGTGACTTTTTCGCTCCATTCAGAGAAATTCACACTAATGAACAAGGTAATAGAAAAAGCTTGAGAGTGAAGGCTAATAACTGCAAACATATAAATGCTCATTAAGTAGCAGATTTGGACAAAAGCACATACATTAAATATATTGCAAGTTTCCTTTGGGTAAACACAACAATACATATCATCACCATCATTAAAATGCTATTTAAACTTTATAAGGAAATTAAATAAACATCGTTAAATACATCTAGCATCTTTGGATAACTATACATATAAGACAAGAGTATATTAATTTTCTCTTTTATATTTATTAGTTATAGAACATTGATTTACCTTTTTGTAAAGTCCTCAATTTATGTCAACTAATAAAATTTTCATAATAGCATTTCATAAAGCACATAAATTATATGATCACACATTCAAAACTAATTTGGTCACTTTGATAACTAACAAATTAATTTCAATTATACTTTCATCTATATAAAATAATCATAATCATAATCATAATCATAAGATAAAACTGAAATTAAAAGTTTGATTATATGTCAAAATATCATTAATATGACCAAAGCATAAGAAGTCAAAACTTAAAAGCAATTCATCCTATCATAAAAAATTCATAGACCAAGGCTGTAATTTTCTGATTGAAAACACAATATTAACGATATGGATATTGGCACAACAGTCGCCCATTAAAACATGCATAAAGCATTTAACAGATGAAAAAAAATCCCCAATATTCACAGTAATATGCAAGCCAAATGGATCTTTACCCTATGGTCTCATGCTAAATCCAAGGTAATCAGATGGTTCACCCAACAACAAATAAAATGACATAAATAAAACAAAAGTAACATGGCCCCTTTCATTATTGTCAACCTTCTGTCCCACTAAATAACCCCTCTTATGTTTTTCTTTTTCATGATTGCAAATTAAACCAACAACAGTATGTTGCGTAGAGATGGAAAAAAGGGTCTGACTTGGTTTTGGTCCAAGTTGATGGGGCCACGGGTCAAGGTCCGAAGGGTTACGGGTTGGCCTAGCCCGATCATTACTTCCAAAATAAAATGACGTCATTTTGGAATTTTTCCTTAAAAAAACAAACGTAAGATCGGGTTGGGCCAGCCTGATTGTGGCCTGTCAGGTCATAACCCGAGCCACGGGCCACCATAACCCGAGCCACATGCCACCATAACCAGGGAGCCTAGCCTAGCCTAACCCATTTACGTCTCTAATGTTATGAAGTATATGGACACTCACCAAGAAGCGTTCTCTGGGAAGATGCGGCGTCATCCTTTTTTTTTTCGTATTACGGGATGTCGAAACCACCATCCTTTTGTCACATCATAATCAAGTTTTGTTCTAATCCTTTTATAACACCCTTTCTCTTTAGTTCTTTTAAATTAAACAACGAGAAGAGGACATCGCAATATGCAAAACCCTAAAATCACATTTTTTTAATTTTATAAGCATCGAAACAATCATCAATCAATAATCTCAAGATTATTATCAATTCAAAATCAAGGCTTTGATATAACATATAAGTTTTTCTGATTTTTAATAATCAATCATTAAAGATATAAATAATACATGAATCATTAATCATACATAAATCATTCATACCCATTCAGATCTTGAATATAATAATAACCACATAGATGAAGCAAATAAATTATTTACCTTGAGCAGAATTCGTTATGATGTAGCAAAGAAAAGTTTTACCGATTACCAACTAGTTTCTCTCTCTTGACCCTCTTTCTATATGATAACTTGATGAATAGCTCAATGCAAAAATAACTAACTTTTCTATATTTGTGTTTTGTCTGTACTTAATTAAGGTAAAGAGAGGACTAGTTTATATACACTTCTTTATTGATATTAAATCTTGTACGTTTATCAAGTACTAAATTAACGACTAAATTTTAATTTAATATTAAACTAAGAAAACCCTAAACCAAGTTTATTATGAGCTTATAGAAAATTTGGGCCACAACATCATATTATATTTCTTACGGCATGCACAAAGTTCACACCAAATTTGGCATCAGAAAGCGTAGACACATGATGGTGCTAGGTTTTCGTTGAACCTTTCCAACCTTTTAGCAGCTGTTAGAACATTCTTGTTGGAAAGAGTAGACTAACACTGATCTTAAAACTGGGAATTGAAAGATCTTTGGATAGAGCATATACTATATGCTCTTTTAGCCTGGTTGAATGCTCGCTCAGCTGTGGTCATGCTTAAAGTTATCAACACTACAGTAGGGAACAGGTGTTAACTCCACTCCTGTTCTCTAGTTCACATCCTAGTCAAATCAGCATAAAGTGTCCAAATTCTTCTGATGTAAACAGTGCCAGAGTTCGAGAGATAGAAACTAGTAAGTAGCCCTGGTAATAAGGTGCTGGAACCAAAACTGCATTTCCGACATCTACTAGGCAGTGGTTAAGAATTTCAATGTGGCGGTGGCACCAAACGTCAATACAAAATTTTCGGGTTTGAAGAAAATTGATTTGTCCATGATGTGAAACATAAGAGTGATACATAAACTGTTTCATCTTTTTCTTATTTCTTATATGAGATTTGTTAATTTTAAAGCTCTCCCTCACCTTGGACATTTTTGCTCTTCCTTACTTTTTAAGTCATTTGAGTATCATCTTACTCGAGGACATTTTCAATCCATTAAGAATTCATATCCTACTTATATTTTTATTCAAATATTTTGTTTAAAACAATTATAACTACCAACATAATTTTTTTAAAAAGTAAATATTGACTATCACATCTAATCAATAATTTTAAAATTGAACTAGATTGATTGGAACAAACTGAATTTCTAGTTCAATTTGTATTTAGAATTGTTATGAATAAACATTAGTGGGCTAAGTAATAAAGTGGCAAATTCTTTTCTGAACCAGTAATATCAGTCACAATAAGAGCAGAAAGCATGTCACAATACTCAATAGTCTCTTCATCGATCTTAACGGAGAAGAGATGTAAAAAAACTAAAGAAAATTAAAAGATCAAAGAGTATGCCCTATAGTTACTGTTAGGATATGTGGTATATTTATTTATTTTGTTTTGGCATTCTTTGTTAGTTGAAGCTATAAGATAATTGGAATTAATTAGATAATGACTTGGATTCAAAAAGTCAATGAAGATAATCTTCTAGTAGTGATAGATTCCTATCTTTAATTAATGTGTATCCTGACAAGAAGTAAACTGCATTACATGTGTGTGGATTGAGGTGTACTGTTGGAATTTCAGAGGCGTGGCAAAGGGTTTTGATGTATGGATTTTGGGTCTTTGCCGTGGGTGTCTTTGTTATGTCAATTGACAGCAATCTTCAATCCTTTTGTTATTGGTGCATTAATGACTTTTTTTAAAGATAGCTGAATTGAGTTTGTGACATCTAGCTTTGGTGAGACATGATTATCTTGAGTGCTTCTATTGTTGGTGCGTCAATTGCATTTCTGTGACATATAGCAGAAGTGACTTTTTGGTTTCTTGTTTTGGTAAGACATGGCTATGTTTTTTTTTAGTGAACATTAGTGGGAGATTCACTATTATGTATTGATCATATGGGGATTGGTCATGTTGGACTGTCATCTTTGTGGAGTGGCTTACGATTGGACTAATTATATGTAAACAACTTCCAGATCTCTTTTGGAGAAGCTAAACTCATAAGAGAGTTATTCAGTTTCAATCTCAAGTGTGTTTAGATTTTGATATTAATTGTTCATATACTTGAGTCTTTTATTTATCGTTTTTCATTAAACATTGTTTTAGAAAATCCTCTGTCGAGGTTAGTATGAGGTGGTTGTACTATTGGATGTGAAATACTTTCACAGATTGTGACGATGAGGGGTAATGTCAAAGGTTGAGTATTGATATCGGCTCAGTAAAACTTTGTATAAAACTATTGTCGTTAGTGAAAGTATTAAGTTGGGTGAGGGCCTTGCAGACGTAAGCAAGGTGTGTCGAACTGCGTTATCAAATATTTAGTGTTGATCTGCTTAATTTCATATTTATTTGTCCGTTTTCTTTTATGCTGAAAAATTAACAGATGTTGATACAGTTACTTTATATCTAGTAACCGACAGATACAGTTGCAAGTAAGTAGAACCTTCAAGTAATTGTGGTCAAATTAAAGTTTTTGTAAAACTACACCAAACCCTAACAATTTTTTTCTGTTACTAATTAATTACGCCGTAAGTAAAGAGTAAAGATGTAAAGTGAAGTTTGGTGTATCAAAGAAGGAAACAGGTGAAGAAAGTAACAGTCTATAATTAATTAATCAACGGAGAAGAGATGTAGAAGAACTGAAGAAGAGCAAAAGACCAAAGAGCATGTTGGGAAAGAGTAAAGATGAAAGTGAAGTTGCAGATGAAATGGTTGAATTCTCAGTAGTAGAAGAATAATCGGTTAAGAAGTTAGAATTCAACTTTTTCACAAAATCCATTTCATCTTTTCAATATGAACTGATCGAATAGCTGCTTTATAAACTCTATAAAAGTGAAAAAAAACCACTTTTCTTCTCCTACATTTTATTATTGTTTATGATACAGATTCGTACCAGCTAATATCGGCCGATATAAACCTTACCAGTAAAAAAAGTACGAAATAAGAATATTTCATACTTTATTTTGATGTTGGTTGATACTGACTAGTATCAATCGATAGTTAAAATATTTCGGCCGATATCAACCTTACCAGTAAAAAAAGGTACCAAATAAGAATATTTCATACTTTATTTTGATGTTGGTTGATACCAACTAGTATCAATCGATAATTAAAATATTTCGGCCGATATCAACCTTACCAGTAAAAAAAAGTACCAAATAAGAATATTTCATACTTTATTTTGATGTTGGTTGATTCCGACTAGTATCAATCGGTAATTAAATTATCGGTCAAATATCGATCAAATATCAATTAAATTTATAAATTTAAATATTATTCAAAATATACCTAATATTAATTGATATTGTATCTTACTAGAGTTAGATCAGATAGTAAATCTAATATGATATTCATAATATTGCCAGAGATACAATAATTTAGAGAAAACATAGCCAAGAAGACCTAAAGACACAAGAGAGAGAGACAAGAATAAGAGCAAATAGTGTGAATAGGTGAAACCTCAAGGATCAAATTACCTTTTAGGCCTTTACAATTTCCAATCATAGGGTTCTTTTGGGTGAGTGAAAATATATTAATTTTATTTTTAAGAGTGATATTTAAACGATTTTTTAAGAATTTGTTTTTTGGTGTTCTTCTTTAAGCATAATCTAACTTTTTAGTTATTTTTCTAAATTTATTTAATCTTTTCCAAGATTTTACTTCCTGGTCTCTTATTTAAATTAATTTTTAATATTTTTATTTTTTAAATAAATAATGACGTATTATTTTATTTTACATTTTTACTTATTCTTATAATTTTTACTTTTTTATTTATTATATATCAGTTTTTATTATAGTTTAATATCAAATAAATCTTTATATTTTAAACTTTTTATTTTAACCAGATTAGTGTCTAGTCCAATTTTTAAACCATTTCATCTGATAATATCATAGAAAATTCTTAATTATTTTATTTTAAAAGAATGAATGATTTATAAACAAGAAAATCTTGGATCTTAATTAAAAGTAATAATCGAGATAGTAGTAAGGAATTATTTAAACTTTTTCTAAAATTATATGAAAATTACACCTTTAACAAATATTTAAAGAAATTATTTTAAAGTTCACATAGTATTTACTCGGTCCAAATTAGCTAATTATGACATTACACATGTCAAATTTATAATTTATATGTTAAAATTATCAAAAACTTAACTAAGTTAAAATTTAAGATGTTATAAGTCCTATTTTAAAAATACTAAAATGTAACGTAATATCACGAGTACTTAGATTTCTTTTAAAAATATGAGAAGGCAATTTGTACATTTTACTAAATATTTTGTGCTCTAGAGTGGATTTATGTTGGCAAATATATAGTAATTCAAACTGTTTAAATTTTATTTAAGATAAATTTAAATTTTCATTAATTAATTTTAAGTAGAATTTATCATTTTTAACTTAATCTAGCGTTAGGATATTATTTCTTGGAAAGATTTTGTGATTTTACGCAATTGGCCTTATTTTATGTTAATAACCTTTTGCTTATTATATTCCTACAGATTTCGTGTTCCAATTTAACCTGTTAGTAACTGGACAAATTTAATGTAGAATCCCTTAAAGACATTAAAAATACAAATCTAAATAATTAACACTCCTATGTAAGAATAAATAAATCGGTTGGTATATAAAGCGTATGATTACACACGTATCTAACTCACCCATTTTATGATAATCTCTTATTTATTAAAGTATTTTCAACATCACAATGATTAAATTATATTTATATTTATATATATAGTGTATCTAAAAAATCTTTGAATAAGAGATAATTAAAAAGTGATCCAAAAGTTGATCATTCCTTCAATAAAATTAACTTTTTATATGCTATACACCAAACTTAAGAAATCATATGATCATTCCCTTTAAAATATTAAATACAAAATTATATTTCAACCTAAACTTGCTAAGAAGATTTGGTCTTTAAAAATATTTAACCATAAATAGGTTGTAGTGTTCAACTACGATAAAGGCTTGTCACGACTTAAAGCATACACTAAAAGAACCTTTTCGTAATTTTAAAAAATAACTTTTCACATTATTTAAAGTTTTTGCATTGGCTATTGTGTCCTTTATTGACTTCATTAAAGTATCAAGCCACAATTAGAGAGTTCTTAATCAACATTTACATAACTAGGAATGGTAAAACTAAAATATTTCAAACACAATCTTATTTGATTTGAGATTATTGAGCAGATTTTGATATGATTGAGTTATAGATCAAGCTCAAAGCTAACAAAAAATTATAAGCTACACATTTGACAGCTTAACTAGCCTCATGCTTGAATTTTGGATCAAAGCTTGACCAAACTTAGACTTTTTAGGTAGAAACAAAGCCCGACTAGACTCAAACTTTTTGAATCAGCTTGAAGCCAATATAAGCTCTTACATAGTCAAATTTTTTATACACAACACTTTCAATAAATACTTTCAAATCTTCATTTTTCTATCAAATTAGCTCATTTAGACAAAATTCATAGGTGAGAATTCTCTAGTCAACGATAAAAAAAGCAATTAACTTCTTTCTCATCCAATCAAGAAGGCTCTTTACCTTCGACAAGCTCATCAATACCCACTAAACAAAAGACTTTAGATACTAGTCATTTCAACATATCCACCTTAGTTCTTAATAAATTACTCTTTACCATCTATTATGTGAAAAATGGCTTTAAACTAAGCCTCCTTTAGGTCAATTTAAATTTAATACCTTCTTCACATACTTTTAATGGTTTTCAATCAATTGATACTTCTGTAGATTATGATTGGAATTTTCTATTTCCTCTATACTACACATTAACACCTAGTTCACCACTTAAGAAGAGTCCTCTCAAATAAACTTTAATTAACCTTATGTTGATGAAGTATATCTAAACCTCAACCGCTTATTCATTCATAAGAAAGAAATGCATATAATTTTAAGTTCTAAACTTTTTGGTTGAACGCCATTTCCCTTAATAAGTGGCATGATCGTCACCATGAGTTTCACACTTGGTGGTAAGTGCTCTGATATGCTATACGTGTATGCATAAGTGTTATTAAGGTTTTTCTTATTACAAATCTATCAGTTACAAAATAAGCAAGTGCAACAATTGTTGTTGACGTAATGGTAAGTAGGAGTCAATTCCACAATGATGCAATATGGATTAGAAAAAGGTGTGTGTGATTTATGTTGTATGTTCGGTTAATTTGACCAAAGTTTTTCTGTTACGAATCTATTACCCACTAACTAGGTAAGTTTACTTATCATTAGTAAGTAATATAATGATAAGTGGGGTATTAGTCCTATAAGGAGGTTGTTGTTGGTGTTATTGGTCCAATACTTGTTCACTACAGTTTCTCAACATTATTATCATCATTATATTAAACAACATTATCAACATCATTATTATTCAATGTTCATCTCTTTATGGGTAATAACATTTCTAACATTAATGCCCCTAAAGACCTCTTTATTTCAGTGACAACGTACACAACACTCTTTCTATATATACCCACACATCTGATCTCTTTTAAGCACCCTTGCTGCTATGTTTTCTTTCAATTTTTCTCCATACGTCTCACATATCATTCAAGACATACACCTTTACCCTTTATTTTTTTTCACACATATATTTGATCTGTTCTGCATCTGTTTTTTTTCTTTTTATTCACGAAAATAGTTACTGCTCTACCCTTTGGAGTGTGCCGAAGTTGGTAGGGAAGGTGTTAAGTCTGGGATTGGATCCTTTTGTCCTGCTGGATCGTAGAGGGGGAATTTTTGATTTAGGGAAGTAATTTTTCACGAAGCCTTGCATTTTCAGATAAGCTGTTCTGATTTAATTATATATGTTATTTTCGCTAACAATCTAAGTCAAAAATTGTGTTGTTCTGCTTACTCTTTGTCAGATATTTATTGCATTCTACCTATTATTTGTCGAAACCACTGTTGATGGTTGGAAATTGTTGCATTTTATACTATTTTTTGACAATTCTTTTGGTTGTGTTACTGTGTGTTTATTTCGGAATATTGCTCTATTCTTACTGCTCCTTGAGTGTTTTGTGTGAGACATATCTATTACTGGATTCAATATGTCGTTTACAAATGAG
>JAOSBO010000209.1:33175824-33186997 GCA_027563915.1 Erythroxylum rotundifolium | reverse complement strand
TACGTATAATCAGCAAAACTAAATCCCTATAAACATGACAGTAATAATGAGGATCCCTTTGATTTGGGGTTAGATCATTGGCTGATTTTGAGCTGTTATCTAATACAATGAATTCAGTGCTAAAGATTAGATACATTTACGAATCAGAAGCAATTTATTAATGGATATAGTCGCACTTAGTTTTATAATCTTAATGTGAATTTTTAATTACAAATCTGTCGTGCACAGTATCTTTTCACTTCATGACGTATGGCGGCTTAGGCATTTTTAGGGTGAATGCATATAGGTGGCAGTCCAATCATAATAACAGAGCTTCGAAATCTTTTTGTTCTCTCTTTATTTTGTCAATAAATCTTATAGTAGTTAATATAATTTTTTCAAAATAATTTTAAAAGTTGAGATAAAAAATCCAATTAGTCAAACATTTTCTTTTTGGTGTATAATATTTTACAATTATTGAAATAAGTATCAAAAATTTTAAAAATCAGATAATTCAATGGAAAATGTTATTTGTATTAATAAATTGTTAATATAATAAATATAGTACATAAAACTGATTTTTAAAATTTTCCATTTTTGTTAACATGTTTTTTATATTTTGTAACTAATACGTGATGGTTATCTATACAATAAATAATTATTTATTTGATACTATAAAATTATGCAAAAAAGAAGATGAACATTATTCTGTTATTCACATATATAAAATATTACGAAAATAAAATTTTGAATTGAATAATTTAAACACTTAACTAAAAAATTTAAAAAATTGATTGTTGAAATAAAAATATAAAAAAATATTTTGTTATCCCGAAAAGTTGAACCCTTGCAATATTGCGTTTATCTCCATCTGATTTTTTTTTTTTGGATGCCATCATACCAACATTTTTTTTCTTATTTTCTTCAGATGATGTAAGCATTTATGGATATACCTTTTTAATGAAAAAAGAAAAGTGACTATATATTCCCATGCTACTAACTTGATGATTTCTTCCACAACTTCATGTAATTATTTATGAAAAATGCAAGTGAACATAGCAGGGAAGGATGTGATGGAATAGTTAAATGAGTGCAAGTTGAAACAATTAAGATGATAACATTAATTTAATAAATTGACAAAAAATTTTATCGTTTGAACTGATCATAGGAATTAAATGAGAAATTACTTTAAGGGATGTCAATTATAGGTGGCGAGTCACTCGCAAGTAGGTTAATTTGGTAGTGGGTCGGATTGGGTTAGGGTTTAGTCCGAAAATACTTAATCGATTATGGACTTGATTTGAAGCCCATATGACCAAAACTAATTTTGATTATTATTATTAATTTTAACTTTAAAACAACATTATTTTATTCAAAATGATGTCGTTTTCACGTAATATATTTGGATTTCAAGGCGAATTAGGTTGAACAATCAAAATTTGAATGCAAACTGAAGCCCAACTTTTTTTAAAAAAATGATCTAACTCAACCCGAAACTTGATTAGCTTGAATTAAATTTGTTAACATTGAGTCGGGATAGAGCTTGGGCACAAATATCATCCCCACTTGTAAAATGGAAATTAAAGCAAATATGATATATAGAAAAACAAAAAGAAATATTGAGAACCTTCATTTTATTAAGGTTTGAGAAACTTCTATGATATGCCTGATTTTTCTTTCGACAACACTATTTTATTATGGTGTGAGAGAGCAAGAAGATTGGTGAATACCACAAATTTTTATGTAAAGCTTAAACGATTCAAAAAAACATTCTCTAGCATTATCACTTGTGCTGATACAAACAGGACAACCAAATTGAGTCTTGATTTCAGAGCAAAAGGATAGGAAAATAGAAAATAATTTTGAACGTTCTTTCATTAGAAAAGCCCAAGTCATTCTAGATTAATCATCAACAAAAACAACAAAGTAACGAAAACCAAGTTCAGAGGTAACACAAGATGGACCCTAAACATCAATAATGAACTAACACAAAAGAGCTTTCAGCTTCATGATTAACTCTAAATGGAAAAAGCAACACTATGATATTTCCAAAGTCGACAGGATTCACATTCTAGATCAAGATTTGAGTCTTAAATCAAGAATCAATTTTTTTTCATTTTTGGATAGATGGATGGATGACTAAGGCGACTAAGGATTTGAAGGGGTGAAGCAACAGCTAAGCAGGTAATAAACCACTGTCAAAATAGTTAAGACTTCCGAATTCATGCCCTCCTCTAATAATCTTTTTTACCTTCAAATCCTAGATAACAACAAAAGAAGGGAAAAAGTAGTCAAATCAATTCACTGATTTAGTTAGTTTACTAAAAAAAATTAAGTTGAATGTAAATTTTGAAATATATAATGTTTTTGGTAATGTCGTTGAAGGAGAATGAAATCTATTACTAACCTCACATATACTAATAGTAGAACCATTAATATCAATAATTTGGTGCGAGTCTAGTACAAGGGTAATTTAATTAAATTTTTTTGGGTCACTTGCAACATGATCAATGACTTATGAATCTATAACATAAGGTTTAACAGAGGAGAATATACAAGTTGTGTGATTACCTAGGTAAGCAAACGATGCAATTAGTGTGTTTACTTACTTACTAGAGAAAAATTGCATATTCTTCTTTAGAAACCACCTTGTTTCCACCTGTTGAAATAGAACCTCCAGAAGCCTCCACAATATTTATAGACTGAGAGGGCTTCAAGCACAACTCTAGGTTTAAGTCCCAATAATAGTCCTAAACATGCCCATTCTTGTCATAGTGGTCACATTTCCTTTAGCTTCCTTTGGCCTTTCTTCCACGATCACCACAACCACCACGATTACTTCAACCTCCTTTACCTCTTCCACTATTGTGAATAGCCAAACTTGTCATCACTTTCTTGTATGGGTCGCTTTAAGGATTGAGATATTTCTGAATATATCTAAGCCAGTGATGGTAGTTCAATATGTAAGTTTTTTGTTCTTAATATTCAAACATCAAAGCCATAAATTATATATAAATTGGAATTATACATAAATCAGTCATGCCCATTAAGATCTTGAATATAATAATAACTACATAGATTAAGTGAATAAATCACTTACCATGAGTGAAGTTCGTCATGATGTAGGGAGAAAGCTTTCAACAATCACGAACTAGTTTCTCTCTCTTAACCCTCTTTTTGTATGACAGCTTGATGGATAACCCAATACACAAATACTTACGATTTGTATTTGTTTTGTCTGTACTTAATTAGGGTAAAGAGAAGACTAGCTTATATACAATTTCCTGTTAACATTAGATCTTGTACGTCTATCAAATACCATATTAATAGTAAAGATCTAACATACTATTAAATTAAAAAAATCCCAAACCAAGTTTAATATGGGCTTACTGAAAACATGGGCCATAACAATAGGTCATATATTTCTTGCATTCTCCCACTTGGTCGAATGTTTCACCATCACATTTAAGAGTATAACATAAGGCTAGTGAAAATTAAATTTTATAAATCGTTAACACCATAAGCACCTCAACACAACAAATCACATAATATGGGTTATGGCGGTCATACACAGTATAGTTGTATACTCCCTTCCATATACTACTACATTAAGAACTTATTATGTTTAGGTTCATAAGATGTATAGAAACAATATACAGTCCAAATACTTGTTATGAAAATCCATAAAAATTTCTTATTCAAACAATCGTGTATACACAAACATAATGAATAAGAAATATAAAATTCATAAACATATTATTATTGAGCTCAAAAGTACTAAAACATCGTCATCAAATATTATTATCAATCATCAATATAATCAAGACCAAGCACATGTTCTTTGAAGGTTTTTGGTTGTAAATCTTTAGCTAGAGGATTTGCAACCATTAGATTCGTCCTAATATGTTCTATATGTACTCTTTGTTTCTAAAGCTCTTTTTTAACAATAAAGTACTTTAATTCCATGTGTTTTGCGCCTCTAGATTATTTGTTGTTTTTAGAGAAGAAAACTGCCACAAAATTATCACAACAAATTTTCATAGACTTGTTTACCGTGTCGACAACTTCAAGCCCTGAAATAAAGTTTCGCAACCATATTGCATGAATTTTAGTCTCATAATAAGCTATCAATTATGCATCCATGGTGGATGAAGTAATGATAGAATGTTTGACACTTTTTCATGAGATTACTTTTCAGCTAACAGGAATAGATAGCCAAATGTTGACTTTCTGCTATCAACACATCTGATAAAATATGAATCTGAATATCCAATCACTTATAAATGATCAGACCTCTTATAAATGAGCATGTAATCCTTTGTTTTTTGAAGATGTCTCAACACTTTCTTTGCAGCCTTTCAATGATCAATACCGAGATTACTTTGATATCTAACCAATATCCCTATTGCAAAACTGATCAATGTCAAGTCTAATATAACAACTTCACAACAAAAAGATAGGTTCTAGATACAATCAAAACTATGAAGCTCAATTCAATATCAGAATCGAGGATGAAGCAGGGAAAATATAGGTCACGACACAGGATTCAGAGGACGAGGTTGTGACAATAACAAACCTATATGTCACGTTTGTGGTAAAGTTGGGCATGTCACAACAATTTGTTATTATCGGTATGACACGACTTATCAAGGACACCTTCAATAGCAGTAACAAGCTCAGCAATACTAATTTTTCGAAAAACAGTCTAACCAACCTTCTCAAATGGCAGCAATGATTATTACTCCCCAATCTATGACACATCCAAATTGGTTTCCGGACAGTAGAGCAACACACCATGTCACCAACTGTCTCGGTAACCTACTGATCAACAAAAATGAATTCTCAGGAGGTAAGGGCCTCACTGTAGGTAATGGAAGGCAACTGTGTGTTACACACTCTGGTTCTTGTTCTTTAAGGATGGGCTATATTGTCTACCTCAAGATAACGTTTCATCCACAAAGACCTCCACTTCCTTAAACCTTCATTTACGTGATTCCTTTTTTCTCCAAACACCTATGTATCTAGCTTAAATAAATATGATATAATCAAAATATGGCATGCAAGACTTATTCATCTGAGAGAGTCTATTGTAAAGTCTGTATTGAGATTCTACCATATACCTTTTAGTAGTGATATATCTTTGGATTTTCGCAATGTTTGTCAACTTGGTAAGCATCACATTTTACCCTTCCAACATGCACCAAACAAAACAACTTCACCTCTACAGCTTATACATGCAGATCTATGGGGTCCTACCCATAGCATCAAAGCAAGGTTTCATATTTGCAAATTGTGGATGATTTCTCGAGATATAGCTAGATTTTTCTTTAAAAAATAAATTCCAAGCCTTTGAAGTTTTTACATGGTTCAAAACAATGGTAGAAAAATAGTCTAACAAACCTATCAAATGTGTTCAAATAGATTGGGGAGGTGAACTCAAAATACTTGAACCTTTTCTTTCCTCTCTTGGTATTTTATTTCAACACCCTTGTCCCCACACTCACCAATCTAATGGCATTTTGTTTACAAATCTAACGGCATTTACATTTTGTTTCTCATCTGTGTAGATGATATTCTCATCATTGGGAATCACAAGGATGCCATTCAATAGCTGATTACTAAATTACAAGGAGAATTTGCCTTGAAACAACTAGGATCTCTCTATCATTTCCTGGGAATACATGTAACCAGAGCCTCCCATACCCTCCATCTTTCATAATATAAATACATAGAGTCCTTATTGAAGAAAACCAATATGAGTCACGCTAAACCTCTTCCTTACTCCCTTCTCCTCTACTAAAACTTTGATTGCAAAAACTTCAAAGCCTTACAACCACCCCAGGTTTTATCAAAACTTATTGGTGGTTTGTTATATGTCATCATCACGCGGTCCAACATTTCGTTTATTGTCCATAAGCTCAGCCATCATATGCAACAGCCTTCTGAAGTAGATTGGTGTGCCTGTCATCTGTACCCCTTGTTCTGTACCCTCTATCTCTTTTTTATTTCAACCATTCAATTTATTGCATTGAATGTTTTATCCCTCTGTCTCTTTTTTATCTCAACCATTCAATCTATTGCATTAAATTCGTGGCACCACAAACCATGGCTTATTTTATAGAGTCTCTAACCATTTTAATATTACTGCCTTTTCTGATGCTGATTGGACAACATATATTCTTGATCAGAAATCCAGTAGTGGTTATTATATCTACATCAGCGGTAATTTGGTGTCTTGGTCCTCTAAAAAGCAACAAGTTGTTGCTTGATCAAGCACTGAGTCTGAATATCGATCTTTAGCTTCTACCACAATAGAAAGTGCATAGTTTTTCTCCCTGTTGAAGGAAATGGGAATCAGCTCTTCTCGCAAACCAGTTCTTTGGGTCGACAATATCAGTGTTGCCTCTCTTGTTGCTAATCCTATTTTACATTCCCAATCCAAACATATCGAAATTGACATTCATTTTGTACGTGATTTAATTACCAAGCAGATATTGGAGGTACGCTATGTTCCTATATTAGATCAATTAGCTGACATTCTGACTAAAGTTTTATCTTTGAGCGGTTTTGCTTATCTTAAGACCAAGCTCACTGTGGTTCCACCACAGCTTCGCTTGAGGGGGGATGTTGAAGGAAATCGTTAGTTATCCTTTTAGTTTGTTATCACCTCTATTATTACCTCTATCTGTTTCAGGACGAGTTGTTATATACGCACTTCTAGAATTCCTTTCTTTGATTGCCACATATACTAGTTTGTTGCTTCATATCTGAATATAAATATAGAGGTTTAGCTCTCTGAAGAGTATGACCATTCTTACAACACAAGCATTTTGTTTTTCGTTTTCTTGCTGTTTTTTAATAAGTCTAAATACTGCAACAAACCTTTGACGGGAGTGTAGTAAGAGACATGTGAAATTAAATCAATTGCTGAAGACAACATGGATAACAGGGTAACCCACTTTAAACCTGGTTGTTAAATGTGCCAAAAAAACACCTCTCCATTTTTCAATCACTGAACATTATTCATGTGGGACCCTAGGAGACTAATAACCCTAATCCTGATATGGCTCTAGCTTGTTCTCTTAAAGCATCGTCACTTTGCCCCCTCTCTCACGTAATAATAGTATCTTCTTTCTTTAGTTTCTAATAGATTCATGGTTTTGAAAACACAAGACAGAAAGAGAGAGTAACATGGATGAGACGACTTAGGATGTCCATTATTAAACCAATCATCCGAGAAGCTCCCATCAAAAGTTTTAGGTAAAATCATAACTTTTGTTGTAAACATCCTAATTGAAACAATCATCAAATCAATAATCTAAGGATTACTATCTATTCAAAATCTTAGGCTTTGATGCCACATATAAGTCTTTCATTCTTAATATTCAAACATCAAAGAAATAAATTATACATAAATCATGAATCATGAATCATAAGTAAATCATTCATACCCATTTAGATCTTGAATATAATAATAACCATATAGATGAAGCAAATAAATCACTTACCTGAAGCGAAATGTCATAATGTAGAAAGAAAACTTTCAACGATCACGAACTAATTTCTCTCTCTTAACCCTCTTTCTGTATTATAGTTTTATGGATAACCCAATACACAAAATACTTACATTTTGTATTTGTTTTGTCTATACTTAATTGGGGCAGAGAGAGGACTAGTTTATATACAGTGTCCTATTAATATTAAATCTTGTATACCGGTCAAATACTAGATTAACAGTAAAGATTTACTTACTATTAAATTTTAAAAAAACCCTAAACTAAGTTTAATATCGGCTTACAAAAAATATGGGTCAGAACATCAGGCCATATATTTCTTACACAGTGCCACCAAGTATCTAGGCCCAAATTGGTTCATATTCTGATCTTAAGCCAACCAGGTATCTCATCATGAATAACTTTTCTCTTTCCTTCAGAAGTTGTTCCTTATTTGTTGTTATCAGCTCTAAATGTTCTATAAATAAATTCTTAAATTTTGAAAAATACTCAATGTTGTTCTTCTCTCCTTCTCACACTTAACAATTTCACAAATAAATCATATATGCAAGTAACGTTACTAGAAAATAAAAGTCTCAAATGTTAGAGTAGCGCTTTAAAGGCAATCACGTTTAGCAATTTTGTACAAACTTTATTTTGATTAATAAAGCGAAAGACAATTTTCATTAATTTAATATTCATTTATGAATTGATGTCGTTCTTAAATCGAATTATTGAAGTCCATGATACAAAACATAGCATGAAGGAAATCATGATAAAGAGATTCCCATCATGTTTAATTATATTAGTATCTAAATTATCCCTAGTCGTAGGATTAACGAGACAAGATATTGTTAATCCAAATAAACTAGCATATTTTATACTCTTTGATTTGATCAAGCAGTCGATCTCATAAATTGTAAACATGAGATATTTAGAGTTAATATGTGGATGCTTGCTAAGAGTAGTAAGTACATCGGATGACCCGCTATGAGATTATCATATGAATGATCTATCAAATGTTAGTGGTTAATCTCATCACAACAATGGTGCAAATATCCTTAGACTTGAGGTAATCAAGAATATCTTGGATACTGGTCCTGTGTTTTGACACCATTCCTTGTTGCCTCAAGATGAGGCTGCTCATAAGGTGGTGATTGGGTACAATTATTAGTACGCAAAGGTATTTGGGTAGCCAATGAAGGATTCGACACTTTTAATATAATTAGATGATACCTACGGCCCCTTGTCAAGGTCATTGCTCAAGAGTCTCTAGCCAGAGCAATTATGTGTCATGAAGAGAGTCGTCAATAACACATAGAGTAATGAGATCCTAGGTTAAGAACTAACATCATTTAGACTAGATTTGATAAAATCAGTTTAGTGAGAGTTGACACATAGCCCATACTCATTGAACGGTAATTGACTATGGAAAAGTTCGTAAGTCAGATAATTAACTATTGAAGAGTTTTAGTGTTAATTCATATACGTCTCGGTAAATTGGCATCATGAAACCCTTCACGATTTTCTTAGATAAAAAGTTAATTCAAGTTGCATGAAACTATTCATGATATGTTTGGATTAAGAGTTAATTTAAGTACCCAAAATAACTGGAAACCTAAGGGACATAAAAGGTTGGATGAAAAAATAAGTGTGCATGGCTGTTAATTAAGCAAGCCACTATCGTGATCGACTCAATGATAAGTGGTACATAAGTGAGTTCTTCAATTATGTACACACAAAATTTTTAGCCTAAAAAACACACTTTATGGAGAATCTAAGGGTCCAGAAGAGTTTTGGAAGTTGAGAGGAGTGATCTGGAGATTTGTTTTTGCAATTTTAACCAATTGTTGGAAGAGATTAATTGTATGAAACTTGGTCTTGGTCTAACTCTCACTAGAGCATCTACTTGAACTCATCTTGTTTGGTGCTCTAACCCCTTACACACTGATTTTTCTTCATCTTTGCGTGCTATCTAGAGGCCAAGGAAGGTTTTTGGTGTTTTCTATAACCCAAAAAAGGAGAAGATTTAAGAAAGGAGGAGTATTTGCAAGATATATATGTTATAATTTCATGTTCTTATAATTTGTTTATACATGCACATAGATTCTGGATTTTCTAAGGATGTTGTGGGGTTGGAATTTTGATTCTGACACTTCCACTACTTTGCCATGTATGTGACGTATGGATCCATGGCTCCTAACAGTGATATCAGAGCAAGTTATGCATGTACAAGTTCATCTATTGAACATGTGCAAACTGTTTGCTGGGATATGATTAACATGCATGTTGAATTCAAAATATTCATATACATTGTATAAAAATGTTTTTTCTAATTTTATTTCATAGAAATGTTTATAAGATATTATATTATGTTTTTGTCAAAGAAAATTTCAATTGAATGTCATTCGATATTTTATTACAAATTAATCTCCAGTCTGTTCATTATTTAGTTTCTAGGAATTTCTGGAAAACAAAATGTATTTGCTGATTTTGAAATTTTTGTAAAAATTCTAGAAAACTTTTTTCTAATTTTATTTCATGGAAATGTTTATAAGGTGTTATGTTATGTTTTTGTCAAAGAAAAAAGCAATTAAATGTCACTTACTATTTTATTACAATTTTAGTTTCAGCCTAATATATGTATGAAGTTCTGGGAAATTCTGGAAATCTTATAAACATGCATGCTTGTAAATTCTAGAATAATTTTATGAAATTTTTTAATGAATTTTCTTCACAAACTTGCACATATGATGTGTATACGATGCATGACACTTCTTTTTAAAGTGACTGATTATTTATTACTGATTTTACCTGCATGCTGGTGGTGTATGATAAGTGTTAGTGGGCATATGATTTGTTGGCAAATTCCACTTAGTTTATAAAGAATTCCAAGGAATTAGATTCTGGAATTTTTTTTATTAGGCACATTTAGAATGTGTATATGACTCTGTAATTTTTCCAGAACTAATTGAGCTTGATTCAATTAATAGATCAAGTCAAAGTCAACATTTGACAACTTTTTGAAAGTTGATGGAGCTAACTTGTTTGATGACTTATGTGTATGTGTTTCGGTTATAATACCTTGAAATTATTTTTATGAGATAAGAAATGTATTATTTTAATTCTAGTAGCATGTGAAGTGCATGTGCTTGAAATTACGGTTCTGGAAAATTTTCGAACAATGAATTGATTTCTTTAGTGTCTAATAGGTTAACTCATTTATCTTGATAATTTTGGCACTCAAGATATTTTTTGACTTGTGTTGAATTTGTCTTGATAAATTTGAGATAACCTAAGGATGTTTTAGATGACTAATTGATGTTCAAAAATTTTGGAAACCCTAGGGATTAACTTAGAATTAATCCAAGTATAGCAAAGCATTTCTAGCGTGACTAGAAAAAGGCATGTGTACTAGAAAAGTATGACAAAATTCAAAAATTCACAAAAGTAATTAGATCTGAAAATTTAATAGACAAATGAAATAACCTTTTTGTCCGATTGTTGCCTAGGGGTTACTTCAAAAATTTAACCAAGGATTGCATATAGCACAACCTCGGGTCGTTCTCTTTGAGGAACCAAAGGTAAAATTAATTTCCTAAGTTCAACTAAATACGATGCAAGCTAACTATAAAATGGGGTTGATTTTAACAATTACCGCTAAAATTTGCAACGAATGAAAATAAACGCAAAGGACTTGT
>JAOSBO010000209.1:33120665-33136640 GCA_027563915.1 Erythroxylum rotundifolium | reverse complement strand
AGAAGTTTAGAAGCTCTTGATTTTCTTGATCTTAGTGGTTGTGAAAATTTGATTACGTTTCCAGAAATTTCAAGCAGCATAGAAAAGTTATACTTAAATTGGACAGCCATAAAAGAGGTACCTTCATCGTCAGTTGAACTCCTCAGCAAATTAAAGAAATTGGAAATGAGGCATTGTAGAGAGCTTGAAAGCCTTCCAAACAATTTTTTTAACAAATTAACATCTCTCACAGAACTTTATCTAGAGGGATCCTCACGGTTTAAGGCGCTGCCTGAAATTTTAGAGCCTGTGAATAATTTGGAGCGTGTCAACTTAATGGAGACAGCCATAGAGAAGTTCCCATCATCAATTGGCAATCTCAAAGGGCTCCAAGAGTTACAGATATCTTTTATAAGTTTTGAAAATTGTTTTGTAGGGGACCACCAACCACTGACTTTGTCTTCGGAAGGTTTCTCTTCATTACAAAGCTTATTGATTTACAAGTGTAATTTAAGAGAATTGGACGAGGACTTGTGCTTTCCATCTTCCGTAGAAAGTCTATATTTGCATGAAAATAGCTTTGAGAGAATCCCTGCAACCATCAAACAACTTTCAAGGTTACGATTTCTTGATATAAGAAAGTGTGAAAGGCTTCAATCCTTGCCAGAACTTCCATCGAGTGTCTCTGCTGTATTCGCCGAAGATTGCAGATCACTAGAACAAATATGGACCCTGAAACAGCTATCCCTTGACTCACAAAAAGAACAAACATGGCCGCCTTATAAAATCTTCCATTTTTTGGATTGTTTAAAGTTGGATGAAGATCAATGTCAAGCTGTCGCAAATACACTGTTGAGGAATCATCTAACTGCTTTTGCAAGAAATCAAATGCAGAAACCATTGGTATGTAAATCTTTTTTTTTTATTTGGGTATATACAATCATTAATTTGAGTTATAAATTTGTGCTGTCAGGATAAATTTCAAATGGTTTATCCTGGAAATAGAATACCGGAGTGGGTCAAGTATCAAAGCATGGGTGATTCCGTTCAAATCCACCTTCCTTTTCATTGGTTTAATCATCGCTTTTTGGGATTTGCGTTGTATATGTGCGTTGATTATGTTAGACAAGGATTCCTTGTTAGATATGATTGCTCCTTTGGAGATGATTACAATTCCTCCGGTGCTTATTCTGAACAGTTTTTTGTTGGAAGAAAGGCTACAGAGCATATGTTTTTCTGGATTAGTAGAGGATTTTGTGAATGGATATGTAGTCATGATAACTTTGAAGAGGATGTAGTCTTTTTTAAATTCACCAGCTCAGTGAAGAATGTAATCAAGAGCTGCGGGATTATTCCACTGTATGCTCAAAAGGATGATGATGATATCTGTCAAACATTTGACTTTCTAAATTTGTAAGTGTCCAAGTTGAAGATCGAAGAAGTTCAATGAAATTAAGAGGTAGCAACTTGAAGTTCAATTTTCTCACCAGGTGAGTTATACATGTTTTGTGTGTTCCGAGTTTTCACAAAAACTGGCTTTAAGAGAAACTACTAAATCTGATTTTTTTAATACAGGTTTTATTTTTGTATATCTTGTTATGTTCTTCTGATTGAGTATAACAAAAGCTGCTAAGTCTTACAGATCAACGATGTAAGATCGGATGGTACATACGAAGACAAAGTAAGACAGATTGCTTCAAAATGTGCGAAGGAAAAAGCAAACAAACACTTGGGGTTCCTGCAAAATTTTCTCCAACTTTGGCCTCTAAAATGTTGGGACTTGGTAGTTCAAGAACTCACTCCTTTTTACACATGACCCAACTGAAACCCCATGACTAGAATGTATTATATGTAGCTGTAGCAGTTAGTCTATTCATTTTGGAATATTCCTCTTAACCAGAAAGTCGTTTGTTATATTGGACTTGGGATATATTACTGACTTTTAAAGCCCCTTTCTCCTTGGACTTGTCAAATTGACTTCTTGTTCTGCTTTAACTGTCTTGCTTTCCCAAACCATTTAGTACACTAGTTAGCCTTTTTCTTATACCCAGAACATTTCCACTTCAATTTTCATTTTGACGTACCTCACCTTTGTTTCCACATGTCTCTAAAATATGTCTCTCGCGGTCGTGGAGAAGCAGTGGGTTGGGTCAGGCTTAAGCTTAGATTGGACCCGACATTTCGATTATTTTCCATAAGCTCAGCCATCATATGCAACAACCTTCTAAAGCAGATTGGTGTGCCTGCAAGCGTGTGTTGCGTTATCTTCATGGCACCATAAGCCATGGCTTTTTATAGAGTCTCTAACCATTTTAATATTACTGCCTTTTCTGATGCCGATTGGGCAGCAGATATTCTTGATCAAAAATCCATTAGTAGTTATTGTATCTACATTGGCGGTAATTTGGTGTCTTGGTCCTCTAAGAAGCAGCAGGTTATTGGTTAATCAAGCACCAAGTATGAATATCGATCTTTAGCCTCCACCACAATAGAAATTACATAGTTTCTCTCCCTGTTGAAGGAAATGGGAATCAGCTCTTCACGCAAACCAGTTCTTTGGGTCGACAATATCAGTGCTGCCTCTCTTGTTGCAAATCCTATTTTACATTCCCGATCCAAACATATCGAAATTGACGTTCATTTTGTGCGTGATTTAATTACCAAGCAGATATTGGAGGTACGCTATGTTCCTATATTGGATCAATTATCTGACATTCTGACCAAAGTTTTGTCCTTGAACCGTTTTGCTTATCTCATGACCAAGCTAACTGTGGTTCCACCCCAGCTTCGCTTGAAGGGGTATGTTGAAGGAAATCGTTAGCTGTCCTTTTAGTTTGTTATCACCTCTGTTATTACCTCTAACTGTTTCAGGACGAGTTGTTATATACTTACAACACAAACATTTTGTTTTTCCTTTTCTTGCTGTTTTTTAGTAAGTCCAAATACTGTAACAAACCTTAATGGAAGTGTAGTAAGAGACGTGTGAAATTAGATCAAGTGTGGACACCTCTCTATTTTTCAATCACTGAACATTATTCATGTGGGACCCTAAGACACTAACAACCTTATCTTGATATGGCTTTAGCTTATCCTCTTAAAGCATCGTCACTTTGCCCCCTCTCTCACGTAATAATAGTGTCTTCTTTCTTTAATTTCTAATAGATTCTTGGTTTTGAAAACACATGATAGAAAGAGAGAGTAACATGGACGAGACGACTTGGGAAGTCCATAATTAAACCAATCATCCCAGACGCTCCCATCAAAAGTTTTAGGGGAAAGAATTATTCTTACAGAACCCCAAAGTCATAATTTTTTTTGTAAACATCCCAATTAAAACAATCATCAAATCAATAATCTAAGGATTATTATCTATTCAAAATCTTAGGCTTTGATACCACATATAAGTTTTTCGTTTTTAATATTCAAACATCAAAGGCATAAATTATACATAAATTATGAATCATACATAAATCATTCATACCTATTTGGTTCTTGAATATAATAATAACCACATAGATGAAGTCAATAAATAACTTACCTTGAGCAAAATTTGTCATGATGTAGAAAGAAAGCTTTTAAAGATTACGAACTAGTTTCTCTCTCTTAACCATCTTTTTGTACGATAACTTTATGGATAACCCAATACACAAAATACCTACGTTCTGTATTTGCTTTGTTTGTACTTAATTAGGGCAAAGAGAAGACTAGTTTATATACAATTTCCTGTTAACATTGAATCTTATACGCCCATCAAATACTAGATTAACGGTAAAGATTTACATACTATTAAATTAAGAATAAACTAAGTTTAACATGGGCTTACAGAAAATATGGGTCATAACATCAGACCATATATTTCTTACAGAATGCCACCAAGTATCTAGGCCCAAATTGGTTCATATTCTGATCTTAAGCCAACCAAGTTTCTTAGCACAAATAACTCTTCTCTTTCCTTCATAAGTTGATCCTTATTTGTTGTTGTCGACTAGACTACTAAATGTTCTATAAATAAATTCTTAAAGTTTGAAAAATACTCGATATGGTTCTTCTCTCCTTCTTACACTTAACAATTCCACAAATAAATCATATATTTAAGTAACGTTACTAGAAAATAAAAGTCTCACATGTTATAGTAGTGCTCTAAGGGCAATCACCTTTAGCACTTTTGTACAAACTTTATTTTGATTAATTAAGCAAAAGTCAATTTTCATTAATTTGATGTTCATTTATTTACGAATTAATGTCGTTTTTAAATCAAATTAATGAAGTAGATGATACAAAACATAGTATGAAGGAAATAGTGATGAGATCATGATAATGAAATTCCCATCATGTATAATTATATCAGTATCTAAATTATTCCTAATCATAGGATTAATAAGATAGGACATTGTTAATCCGGATAGACTAGCACATATTATACTCCTTTATTTGATCAAGCAGTCATTCTCATAAACTGTAAACATGAGATGTTTAGAGTTAATATGTGGATGCTTACTAAGAGTAGTAAGTACATCTGATGACCTGCTACGAGATTATCATAGCAATAGTACAAACAACCTTAGACTTGAGGTACTCAAAGATATCTTGGATATTGATAATGTGTTTTGACATTATTCTTTGTCGCCTCAAGATGAGGTCGCTCATAGGGTGGTGACTGGGTACAACTATTGGTATTCGAAGGTAATAGGGTAGCCAATAAAGGATTCACCACTCCTGATAGAAGGAGATGATATCTATGACCTCTTGTCGGGATCATTACTCGAGAGTCTCTGGCTAGAGCAATTATGGGTCATAAAGAGAGTCTTCAATGACACATAGAGTAATGAGATCTCAGGACAAAAACTAACATCACTTGGACTAGATCTGACATAGTTAGTGTAATAAGGGTTGACACATATCTCATACTTCAAACCAAGTAGAGTATAGGATGGTGAAGGAACAAATTACATGAAAAGGTTCATAATTCGGATAATTAACTATCGAAGAGTTCAAGTGTTAATTCACTTACGCTATGGTAAATTGGCATCATGAACCCTTTATTATTTTCTTGAATTAAGAGTTAATTCAAGTGGCATGAAACCATTCATGATATACTCGGGTTAAAAGTTAGTTCAAGTACCCAAAATAACTGGGAACCTAAGGGTCACGCACATAAAAATGAGATGAAAAACAAAGTGTGCATGGTTGTCAATTAAGTAAGTTATGATTGTGATCGACTTAATGACAGGTGGTACATAAGTGAGTTCTTCACTTATTTACACATGAAATTTTTAGCCTAAAGAACACACTCTATAGAGAGTCTAAAGGTCCAGAAGAGTTCTGGAAGTTAAGATGAGTGATCTTGAGACTTGTTCATGCAATTTTAAGCAATTATTGCATGAGATTAATTATATGAAACTTGGCTTGATCTAATCTCACTAGAACATCTACTTGAACCCATCTTGTTTGGTGCTCCAAATGCCCTTACACATTGATTTTTCTTTATCTTTTCATGCTCTCTAGAGGCCAAGGAAGGTGTTTGGTGTTTGCTATAACCCAAACAAGGAGAATATTCAAGAAAGGAGGAGTATTTGCAGGGTACATATGATGTAATTTCATGTTCTTATAATCTGCTTATCCATGCATATAGATTATGGATTTCTGGGGATGTCGTGGGGTTGAAATTTTGATTTCGACACTTCCTCTACTTTTCCATGTACGTGATGCATGGATCTATGGCTCCTAACAGTGGTGGCAGAGCAAGTTATGCATATATAAGGTGATCTATTGAACATGTGCAAATTATTTTATGGGTTGTGATTGACATGCATGTTTATTTCAAAATATTCTTATAAATTTTAGAAAAATTATTTTTCTAATTTTCTTTCACAAAAATGTTTATAAGATTTATATTATGTTTATGTCAAAGGAAATTTCAATTGAATGTCATTTACTATTTTATTGTGAATTAATCTCTAGGCTATTCATATGTAGGTTTCTCAAAATGTATATGCTGATTTTGAAATTTTCGTAATAATTCTAGAATACTTGTTTTTCTAATTTTCTTTTACAAAAATGTTTATAAGGTTCCATTTTATGTTTCTATCAAAGGAAATGAAATTGAATGTCATTTTCTGTTTTATTACGATTTTATTTTTAGCCCAGATGAACATGCATGCTTGTAAATTCCAAAATATTTTTATAAAAATTGTTTTTATGAATTTTCTTCATGAACATGCACATATGATGTTTCCACGTGTATGAGATGCATGAAACTTGTTTTTGAAGTGATTAATTATTTATTCTCAATTTTACCTGCATGTTGGTGGTGTATGACAAGTGTTAGTGGACATATAATGTGTTGTCAAATCTGACTTAGTTTACAATGAATTCATAGGAATTAGCTTTTGGAATTTTTTTATTAGGCACATTTAGAATGTGTATATGACTATGTAATTTTTCTAGAATTAATTGAACTTGATTGAATTAATAGATTAAGTCAAAGTCAACACTAGACATCTTTTTGAAAGCTGATGGGGCTAACTTGTTTGATGACTTATGTATATATGTTTCGGTTATAATAACTTGACATTATTTTTATGAGATAAGAAATTTATTATTTTGATCCTAGTAGCATGTTAAGTGTATGTCCTTGAAATTAGGTTTCTGAAAATTTTCCAGACATCGAATCGGTCTCTTTAGTATCTAATAGATTAACTTATTTATTTTGATAATTTTGGCCGTCAACATATTTTTTGGCTTGTGCAGAATTTATCTTCATAAATTTTAGATGACCTAGGGATGTTTTAGATGACTAATTGATGTTCAGAAATTTTGGAAACCCTAGGGATTGATTTAGAATTAATCCAAGTAAAGCAAAGAATTTCTAGTGTGACTAGAAAAAGGCATGTGTACTAGAATTAAAGAGTTTAATTTAGACATCAAAATAATTGAATTTTAGGGTTCCTAATCGAATTACATTCATATTTCGAATTAGCCGAGAGTAACACTAGTACTTGATTCAATTCAAGAGTTGAATCGAATCAGGAACTTTAGATGCATAGTCAAGTCACAACCTAAATTAAACCTCCTTTGTGTGTCATATGCATTAGTGCATTTTAAGGATGGTTATGGACATAGGCCCAATTTAATTAAGTCGTCCATAATCTGAATATATAAGTGATATATATATAATACCATTCAAGCATTGATGAGACTTAAAAATAAATCCCTCAACCAAAATATTAGGACTTACGCCTTCTGTTGCTATGGCAGGAACCATAATTCTTTCAGTGTTGAGTTGTTGGGAAAACCTAAGGTTAATGTTGATAGAGGTGAAGTTGGGTAATATACATGGGATGTATATGCATCAAGAGTTGATAACCCAATGAGTATGCTAAATCAATAATTGATAGCACAAGTCGATAGTTGCATAATTGAATGCAATTGGTAAGAATGATATCTATCAATTGACCTAAGGTGGCTTCTTGGGCAAACCTAAAGTCATTCTTAGTGATATTGGATATCGCCCATTAGGAAAATTATAATTTTTCTCATATTTGTAGTGAGGGCCATGGATTTGGATAAAATAGTGGGACCCGTAATGCATGTGCTTAAGTCCTTATCAATATGCCTTTATGTACATTCTAACAATTTCTCTCATTCTTCTAGGTTATTGAATTATCGTGATGTCTTGGTCCAATGTGAACTTACGTTCTCTACTTGACTTCAACAAACTCATGGGACCAAACTTCTTAGGTTGGCTATGGAATTTGAAAATTGTTCTCAAATATGAGAAACTAGGATATGTCCTAGATGAGCCACTTCCAGATCCCCCTGCTACCAATGCCTTTGATGAGGATCAGAAAGCTTACAAGAAGCTATTGGATGATAGTGAGTTGTCTAGCAGTATTATGTTGGCCTCTATGTTACTAGAACTACAAAAGCAGCAATAGGTTATGGATGCTCATACCATAGTCTACCATCTAAGGGAACTGTTTGATGAGCAGGCTCAGTCTGAAAGGTTCGAGACCTCGAGTTTGCTCTTCTGCTTTAAGATGGCTAAGGGATCGTCTTTAATGAAATATGCGCTGAAGATTAATGGATACATTGAGAGGTTAGCTAGTTTGAGTTTCATAATAGATCATGAATTAAGTATAGGCCTAATTCTGAGTGGTTTGACTAATAGTTATTCACAATTTGTGCTTAACTATCGGATGAACCAAATATCCACCTTGATACCTAAGCTAATTAATCTACTCAAAACAGTTGAGCAAACTGTAAAAAAGGATAGTAAGGCTATGATGCTAGTGGACTCTGCTTCTGGTTCTAGCTAGAGGAACTAAAAGAAGTAGAAGAAGCTAGTGGGAGGTGTAGCTAAGAAGAAGGCAAAGGAGAAAACACCAAAAGGAATATGCTTTCATTGCAACAAAAGAAGGGCATTGGAAGAGGAACTGTAAAGTCTATCTAGAGTCACTGGAGTAGAAGAAGGCATTAGATGCTCCACCGTCTACTTAAGGTATGTTATTTGTCATTGAGGATAATACTATTTTTGATCATAACATTTGCGTATTAGATACTAGATGTAGCTCACATATATGTGTTGATATGCAGGGTCTCAAGGATAATATACTGCTCAAAAAGGGAGAGATGGACCTACATGTAGGAAATGGAGCAAGAATTGTTGCATTAGCTGTAGTACCTATGTTTTATATCTTCTTAGTAGGCTAGAGTTAATTTTGGATAATTGATATTATGTACCATTTGTGACAAAGAACATTGTATCTATTTCATGTCTTAATAAAACAGGATTTCATTTAACTTTTTCTATTAATGGTTATTCAATTAAGTTGAATGAAATGCTATATGGTACTGCTACATTATGTAATGGTATTTACATATTAGATATGTGCAATCCAATTTTAAATACCAATGACAATAAAAGACAAAACTGGGATAACTTAAAATTATCTTGCTTATGGCATTGTCGACTTGGCCATAAAAATGAGAGATGCATGGCTAAGCTACACAAGAGTGGTAGCTTAAGGTCATTTGATTATGAATCATATGAAACATGTGGATCTTTCTTATTAGGCAAGATGATTAAATTACCTTTGAAAGGAAAGGGTGAACATGCGAATGGATTATTAGACCTGATACATTCTAATGTATATGGTCCAATGTCGATTCATGTTAGAGATGATTTTATGTATTTCATTACCTTTATTAATGATTCACGATATGTGTACGTGTATCTAATTAGATAAAAGTTTGAAGCATTTGAAATGTTCAAACAATTTATACATGAAGTAGAGAAATAACTCAGTACAAGTGTTAAGACACTTAGATCAAATCGAGGTAGTGAATAATTGAGCGAGGAGTTTCTAAGTTACATCAGGGATAATGGGATTGTATCCCAGTGGACTCTACCTTACACACCACAACATAATGTTGTGGCTGAAAGGAGAAACCAAACCTTGTTGGACGTGGCAAGGTCAATGATGGGCTTAAAAAATCTACCGAAATACTTTTGGGTTCATGCACTCGAGACTATTGTTTATGTGATAAACAAAGTCCTTTCAAAAGCAGTTGATGTTACTCTATATGAGATATGGAATAACAAAAAAAACTCTATCTTTCTCATATGGAAGTTTGGGGTTGTCTGGCTTACGAAAAGCAGATTCAATTAGACAAGCTTAAAGCAAAATCTGATAAATGTCTATTTGTAGGATATCCTAAGGAAATAATTGGATATCAATTTTACATTGCTTTAGAGAAAAAATTGTTTGCCTTAAAGCATGCTGTCTTTTTTTCTTCTAAGAGAAAACAGTGAGAACAAAGTTGAACTTGATGAAGTTCATGACACTTAAATAGACGCATATCAACTACCTGAACCCAAGATTGTTGTTCATAGAGATGAGACAATAGTTGAACTTTCTAACACAAAAAATGTTCGTAGGTCAAGTAGGATACGTAATGTTCTAGAAATGGATTTCTTGTAAGTGAACATGATAAAATATTGCTCATAGAGGACGATGAGCCTACAACCTATGAAGAGGCCCTGAAGAGTTCAGAATCTAAAAAGTAGGTTCCAGCCATGAAGTCCGAAATGGATTCCATGATTGAAAACCTAGTATGGACTTTGGTTAACCCACCCAAAGCGATAAAACCCATAGGGTGTAAGTGGATTTTCAAGAAAAAAATCGATATCGATGGTAATGTGATTACCTATAAAGTGAGGCTAATCGCTAAAGATTATCGTCAAAGACAAGGAGTTGACTATGATGAGACATTTAGCCCGTTAGCCATGCTTAAATCCATTAGAAGACTCATAGCCATTGCTACTCATTATGATTATGAGATATGGAAAATGGATGTGAAGATGACTTTCCTAAATGGAAACCTAGTCGAGGATGTATATATGATATAACCTGAGGGCCTTATATCCAAATATGATGAAAAGGTATACAAGCCTTGGAAACATTTATGGATTGAAGCAAGCATTTAGGAGTTGGAACATCCGATTTGATGCGACAATCAAAGAATTTAGTTGCTCACAAAATTCGGATGAACCTTTTGTGTACAAGAAGGTTAATGGGAGTGCTATCATATTTTGTGTGTTACATGTGGATGACATAATACTAATAGAAAATGATGTCTTAAGTTTGCAATATGTTAAAATTTGGATGTCCTGGAATTTCTCCATAAAAGATCTTAGAGAGGCAACTTATATATTGGGAATAAAGATCTATAGAGGTAGATCAAGGAAATTGCCAACTCTTTCACATTCTACATATATAAATATTAAGAGGTTTAGCATGGATCAGTCTAAAAGAGGATTTCTTCCCATGACTCAGGGGATAAAACTCTCGAATCTATGTGTCTTATGACACAAGATAAGAGGACTCGCATGAGTTTGATCCTGTATACTTTAGCTCTAGGACCAATCATGTATGCTATGTTATGTACAAGACCCAATATATCCTATATTTTAAGTATTACGAGCAGATATCAATCCGATCCTGGTGAGTGTCACTGGGTTGCTATCAAGAATATCCTAAAGTACTTGAGAAAGACAACGGATGTATTCCTGATATATAGAGACGGGGATCTCATAGTGAGCGGGCATATAGATGTCAGTTTTCAATCTAATCAGGATGACGCCAAATCCCAATCATGTTTTGTTTTCATATTGAATGGTGGAGCAATCAGTTAGAAGAGTCCCAAAAAAGGGACGGTTGTCGATTCAATGACCAAGTCAGAGTACATTGCAGCAGCGGAAGTGGCAAAAGAAGCTGTTTGGATCAAGAAGTTGGTCATGGAACTTGGAGTGGTTCCAAGCATTGTCAACCAATTACTATTGTATTGTGACAACAATGGGGCTATTGCTCAAGCCAAGGAACCAAGGTCTCATCAGAAGTCTAAGCACGTATTCAGGAGATATCACCTGATCAGGGAGATCATTAATAGAGGTGATGTGAAGATAGAGAGAGTGCCTATAGATCAGAACATCGATGATCCTTTAACTAAGCCACTTCCTCAAATGAGATTTGATTATATTGTACTCACCTATGGTATTAGATACAAAGGAGATTGCTTTAGTGTAAGTGGGAGATTATTAGAGTAGTGCTCTAAAGGCAATCACCTTTAGCACTTTTTGTACAAACTTTATTTTGATTAATTAAACGAAAGGTAATTTTAATTAATTTAATGTTTATTTATTTACGAATTAATGCCGTTCTTAAATTGAATTAATGAAGTCTATGATACAAAACATAGCATGAAGGAAATCACGACGAGATCATGATAATGAAATTTCCACCATGTGCAATTATGTTAGTATCTAAATTATCCCTAGTCATAAGATTAATGAGACAAGACATTGTTAATCCGGATAGACTAGCACATGTTATACTTCTTGTTTTGATCAAGTAATCAATATGATAAACTGTAAATATGAGATATTTAGAGTTAACATGCAGATGTTTACTAAGAGTAGTAGGTACATCGGATGACTAGCTATGAGATTATCATATGGATGATCTATCAAATGTCAGTGATTAATCTCATCATAGCAATGGTGCAAATATCCTTAGAATTAAGGTACTCAAGGATATCTAGGATATTGATCCTATGCTTTGACACCATTCCCTGTTGCCTCAAGATGAGGTCTCTTATAGAGTGGTGATTGGGTACAACTATTGGTATTCGAAGGTAATTGGGTAGCTAATAAAGGATTCATCACTCCTGATAGAAGAAGATGATACCTACGGCCTCTTATCAAGGTCATTACTTGAAAGTCTCTGGCTAGAGAAATTATATGTCATGAAGAGAGTCGTCAATGACACATAGAATAATGAGATCTCAGGACAAGAACTAACATCACTTGGACTAGATCTGACATAGCCAGTCTAGTGGGAGTTAATACACATCCCATACTCCTAACCAAGTGGGGTGTAGGATGGTGAAGTGGCAAATTGTACGGTAATTAACTATGGAAACGTTCGTAAGTTGGATAATTAACAATTGAAGAGTTTGAGTGTTAATTCCCTTACGTTTTAGTAAATTGGCATCATGAAACCCTTCTTGATTTTCTTGGATTAAGAGTTAATTCAAGTGGCATGAAACCATTCATGATATGCTCGGATTAAGAGTTAATTCAAGTGTCCAAAATAATTGGAAACCTAAGGGTTACACACATAAAAGATTGGATAAAAAACAAAGTGTGCATGGCAATCAATTAACTAAGCCACGATCATGGCTTATAGGTCACAATCATGACTGACTTAATAAGAGGTGGTATATAAATGAGTTCTTTACTTATGTACACACGAAAATTTTAGCCTAAAATACACACTCTAGAGAGAGTCTAAGGGGTCCAGAAGAGTTCTGGAAGTTGAGAGGATTGGTCTTGAGATTTGTTCATGCAAGTTTAAACAATTGTTGCATGAGATTAATTGTATGACACTTGGTCTTGATATAACTCTCACTGGAGCATCTACTTGAACTCATCTTGTTTGGTGCTCTAACCACTCTTACACACTAATTTGTCTTCATCTTTACATGCTCTCTAGAGGCTAAGGAAGGTGTTTACTGTTTGCTACAACCCAAAGAAGGAGAAGATTCAAAAAAGGAGTATTTGCAAGGTACATATACTGTAATTTCATGTTCTTGTAAAATGTTTATAAATGTACATAGAATCTGGATTTTTTGGGGATGTCGTGGGGTTGGAATTTTGATTCCGACACTTTTGCTGCTTTGCTATGTATGTGATGCATGAATTCATGGCTCCTAACTTCACATCCTCCCGTAGCTCTTTTGCGAAGTTTACATGTTGACATATGTCAGGAATATTTGGCTTCATAGCGTCACAGAGGCTTGTCATTACTTAGTTGTAATTTTGTTCACACATCTTATACCCAGGTGACTTAATATTAGAAGCTGGATCTGTGAGATGCTCACACCTACATAGGCCCTTCAGATATATAATGATTGCCTTCTCTTAAGCATCATGATTTGTTTTATTCAATTTTCGATTTGTGACTTGTTGAATGATAATGGTGGCTATCTTTATCTTTATCAGTTTTGAAGTCACTCATGACGCAACTGATATAAGAAAGACATTAATGAGAATTGGATGAAGAATAATAGTGCAAAAAATCAAACTTCAAATATCAACAATTGTGCAACAACGAAAGAGGGACTGAGACAAATTCAACCATCATTAGCAACTATGGTTAAACCAATGTTTTAAAAATCAGAGTGGACATTGTATCAGTTAAAGGAAACGTTTAAGATTTAAAGGTTCAACCAGTATTAAATCGTTATAAAATAGGTATATAATAAATAAAAAGTAAAAATTATAAGAGTAAATAAAAATTATAAAATATTGTATTTTATTTAAATAAATTAAATACAATATTTTATTGAAATAAAATACATCAATATCTATTATTATATAAATAACAAAAAATAAATATAATCTAATAATTCAAATTAAACTTTGTTTAATAAAAAATTAAAATAACAATAAAATCAAAATTTTATTTTAGGTAGTGTCTCACCATCGTCAAAATCTAATAAAAATCAAAGATGTTAAAATTTACTAAATCTAATCAAGTTGCTTATAAAATCAATGTTTCTAAATAAAAATGTAATTATGATTCTTTATAAATACAAGTAATAAAATGATATTTTATATCAATCATAAAATTACATATAATTCTCTGATTTTAAAGTTTAAACCATATGACATTTTTCAAATTTACTATCTCATTAAGTGTGTGCAAAAATAAAATTTGTCACATTAGTTCATAAATATTATTTAAATCAAAATAGTTACTTTATTTTAAAATTATTTTTTTCAAATAATTTGTAGTTATGCGATTATTTATTTCATGCATATTTATAACTTGTACCAATTATATAAAAAATAAAACAAATGGCATGAACCATGCTTAAAATGCAATTGCTAGATAATTCCCTTTTTGGTAAATGAACGGCCAATATCACACAATTTTTAGTAACATGCATACTTGAGTTGCTTAGTTATAACTTCGCTGCAATGTCTTAAGATTCAATGTATAAAATTTAATTATTTAATCCATAGTATTTAACATCTCCCAACCTATGGTATTGGTACAAAAGTTGCTTAACTTAACTGGACTTTGAGCATACAACGAAGCTGGGCTTTGAATTTCAAACTTCCAAATTTAGTATCAGCCTTACCAAGCTTATCTTCAAGAAACCCCAATCTCAGCCATTTCCAACATTTGAAATTGAAACAGTAGAGAGAGAAAGCGAGCCCTCGACTTGCAGCATCATGTCATCATCCAGCAACACGCTAGGTTACTCTCTATCAGTTCAAGAATTCTAAATATTCGTTTTTTTAGTGCATCAGCTTAAACTTTTGCCAAAATGACGTGTTTTATTTGATTAGCTATTCATATAAGAAAATAATAAACTCATAACTATCAAAGCGTTAAAAAAAAAATAATAATGTTGAGTTTAATTTATATAATAAATTAATTTAACTAATAGATATAAAGAATAACATAAAATATTAAAATGCTAAAGCAAGGAAAACGCCTGGGGTCAAGTTTTCAGAAAGAAGTCGACAAGTGGTAGTGTTACCCACTAAACTTCAAATCATCGGATTGTTGTTTGTTAAATAATGCATAGAAGTGTTGCTGCTAGTCATTTTTTATTATTAGGTTGCGTCCACTTGGTTTCGACAATAATGGCTTCTTCTTCTCCTCCTTGTGAAAGACAACGACCTATAATAATCTTTAATCTTCTGCTTTTCAGAGAAAGCTCGTGGAAGCTTCACGGTCAACAAAAAACTCTTTTATTAAGACTATTTCAAGTCGATCGATTATCTTCAATATAACGTCCACCCTCTTGATTCAACAATAATGGCTTCTTCTTCTTCTACTTCTTTGACCTCCCAACCATGTCAGTACGACGTCTTCTTGAACTTCAGGGGTGAAGACACTCGTCGCAATTTCATCAGCCATCTCCATGCTGCTTTGTGCCAAAAGGATCTCCAAACCTTCTTTGACGATGATGAACTCAAAAGAGGAGAAGAAATTGCTCGGTCACTTCCCCAAGCAATCAAAGATTCCACTATCGCTGTCCTCGTTTTCTCAAAAAACTATGCATCTTCCAGTTGGTGTCTTGATGAACTTGTAGAGATCATCAGGTGTCATCGAATCCATAGACAGATTGTCATACCTGTCTTTTATAGGATAAATCCATCTCATTTAAGGAAACAATCTCATAATGTTGCAGCATCATTTGTAAAACATGAGCAAAATCCCAAGAACGCACACAAGACCCGAGGTTGGAGGGATGCATTGTCAACAGCTGCCAATCTATGTGGGTTTGACTCTAAGGACTTCAGGTATGTTTTAGTTTGTATGTTCAATTAAAATAAAGGGTTATTTGCTTTTCATTCATTTATATTGTGTTTCATAATTGGTAGGAATGATCATATGCTTATTAACAAAATAGTTG
>JAOSBO010000209.1:33047170-33061278 GCA_027563915.1 Erythroxylum rotundifolium | reverse complement strand
AATAATAATAATAACAACAATAATAATAATAATTTTTAACAGTAAGTAAAAATTAATAATAATAGTGAGAATAATAAAATAAATAATAAAAAGAAGAAAATTAATAATAATAAGAAATTTAATAAAAATAAAATAAATATAATTAATAATAATAAAAATTTAATAATAATAATAAATATAATTAATAAGCATAATAAAATTAATATTAATAAGAATAATTTTAAGTAGAAAATTAATAATTAATACTAATAAGAATTATAAAATTAATAATAATAGTAAGAAAATTAATAATAGCAAGGAATTTAATAATAATAAAAAATAAAATCAATTGATTATAATAATAAAAATAAATATAATGAATAATAATAATTTAATAATAAAAATAATATAATAAATAAAATTAATAATAAGAAGAAATTTAATAATAATAATAAATATAAATAAATAATAATAATAATCATAATCATATAAATAATAATATTTAACAGTAAGTAAAAAATTAATAATAATATTAATTAATAATAATAAGAATAATAAAATTAGAAATAACAAGAAAAAAATAATAATAATAAAATTAATAATAACAAGAAGAAAATTAATAATAATAAAAATAAATATAGTTAGTAATAATAATAAGAAATTTAATAATAATAATAACAAATATAATTAATAAAAAAATTAATATTAATAAGAATAATAGTACGTACAAAATTAATAATAATAAGAATTATACAATTAATAAGAATAATAAAATTATTAATAATAAGAAGAAAATTAATAATAATAAAGAATTTAATAAGAATAATAAAATAAATAATTAATAACAATAAAATAAATAATAATAAAGAATTTGATAATAATAAAATTACTAATAACAATAAAATATAATTAATAAAATAATAAAAAATAATATTTTAATTTTTTATTAATTATTTCTTTACTATTTCAAATTTATATTTCCAAATTAAATATTAATATCGAAATTTTTTTCCAACAAACTAAATAAAATAATATTTATTTTATTATTCATAATTTTTATCCCTAAAAATAATTATTATATTTTTTATCTATTCAAATTTTATCTATCAAATAAAATAATATTTATTTTATCCCACATATTTTTTATCCCTAAAAATAATTAATCTATTCCTATCTTTTCCGACGTCAGCTGCCGGTACGTTACGCTTGTAAAGAAAACTAAGTAATCTGATTCATCAGGGCGAGGACGAGAAAAGCCTTACTACTGGAAGGGAAGTCGTGAAAGGGAGAGAGAAAAAGCACGAGAAGGCATATTTGCGTTTGTCGCAATGGCGGACAGCGTGAGAGGAGCTGCAAGGAAAGAAGAAGTCATGACATACGCTTACATTCTCCTCTATATCGCTCTCTCTAGTGGGCAGATCTTCTTTAACAAGGTCAACACTTTCTTTCTTTGTTCTTTCCTCCTTTTATTGACTGTTTACTTGATTTATTGCTCTTGCTGGTGCTCTGTCTATTTAAAAAGAACCCAATCTGCTTTGGAGTTGACTCCGAAATTTCATTCTACTGTTTGGTACATGACATTAAGATTTGAAAGTACCGTAGTTTCCAAATCTGTCTGTGACTGTGACTGTGACAGTATGCTGTGATTTTAAACGATAAACCATTGGAGATTGAAAATATTTTTCATTTTCTTTTTGTTTATTTTTATTAAGATCCTTTTCCTCTCTTTTGATTTTGGATTTCAACTTCAGATCACTTGCTTGGAGGAAAATGTCCAAAAAGCTGGATTTTTGCTCACTGATAACTTCCCGGTTTTACAACTGAAATGAACTTTCGATTGCGTTTAACATTTTTCTGTGGGTAGTATGTTTAAAGCTTAAGCCTTACTTTGATGCTTAACTGACAGGACGCAAATGACAAATCTGAAGAAAGAAAATTTTTACATCAATGAAGCTAGTGCCATTTGATTGGAGGAGAATGTAAATTAATCAAGTTTTCTAACATCATAATCTGGCTAGTATACTAAGAAGATTCAGGCAATCTGCAGTTATTAACAATTAGATTTTTCACCAGTTCTGGTGGATATCTTTCATTGTTTTTCTGTTTAGTCTTCTTAATATAGGTCAAGAAAGAGATGGTCCTTATTGAGTTGAACACTTCCAAGGATAAGACGATATTCTCAAAATAGACTTATTCAAAGTTATGACATTTATTTGTGGTTCCTCAATTCCATGCTATATGCTCCTCTCTCTCTTTTTCCTTTTTATTAAGGATAATCTTTTAATGCGATGGTGAAATCATGAGAATGCAATAATTGAACAAAGCTGTCCAAATTTGAGTTCTAGAATCAGATACTTCATCAGATAATGCTTGTTGCTAGTGAGAGCTTGCAAGTTTTTCCTCTTTGCATTATCATAAAGCCAATATTAAGGATATCATATTTTAGTTTAAGTTCTTTAGAACCTCCTGCAATGTAAATATCTTTTAAAAATGAACCTAGACAATGTGGAATCAACTTTTTGATGCCCCAATTTTTGTTTATTCAGAAAGAGGATCCCACTCTAATTTAGTAGAGTAGAAGAAGAATAACAAACTAACCGAAATTTGTGTAAAATGGAGGGAAAGGAAGAGGAGAATGAGAAAGTGCATAGAAATTAGCCTTTGAAACAATGGGAGAAGCAAAGTAGTCAGTTGGCAGTTCTTTGAAAAACTAAGCATACAAAAGTTACATAGGTTATATGTAGAGTTTAGACACTTTGAATGAAAACTAGTCTTTGAACGAAAAGATAAAATTACTAAGCATGCATCTAAAGTAAGTGACTTACATCCTTTATTTATATGACAGTTTTATCATTGAAATGTTTGTGTTGCTTTGTTTGAATCTTTGTGCAAGTTGTATAAGGGCTCATTGTTACCCAACTTTTGATTTTTATATTCTTACAAATGCATTCAACATTGCCTCTGATCTTATAAACAATGTTTTCTGTTGGTAATTCCCTAGGTGTGTAGGTTTCAACTGGACAAGATTGTTGCAAGCATTAGTTATCCTACCTATCGATTGTTATTTGACTGTATGTACTAACACAATTTTGTTTTTTTTCTCCTGCTTAATGGATAACATGCAGTGGGTTTTGTCATCCAAAGAATTTAACTTTCCTTATCCTCTTGGATTGACTCTACTTCACATGGTCTTCTCCTCTGTTTTGTGTTTTATGCTCACTAAAGTTTTTAAGGTATTAACTTGTTCTATCCTTTTTGGGCAATATTGTCATGAATAATTTTCTTGCATAACTCTTACTCTTAGTTATGTTTATCTGAAGGTTATGAAGGTTGAGGAAGGAATGACTTTAGAAATGTAAGTGAATATTCTTTATTGAACAATAAATGCTTCGGCTTATTCTGATTGATATATAAAAATATATATAGATATGCAACCTCGGTTATTCCTATTGGCGCAATGTTTGCTATGACTCTTTGGCTAGGGAACACTGCCTACCTTTATATCTCTGTGGCCTTTGCACAAATGCTGAAGGCTATCAGTAAGTATCCACTATTTTGCTTGTTGATCCTCTTATTTATGCTTGTCAAAGTTGTTGGGTCCCTACATATTTATTGTTTTTAACAGCATTATGTTACTAGCCCTTGTCTGTGATCTAGTTATAGGACCTTGCAACCGATCAGAAATTAACTCAGAAGGAAAATGGTATTTGTTAGTTTTTTTGCCCTTTCGACCTATTTTGAAAGTACAGAAAAGCAAGAGCTCATAAGAGAGAACTCTTCAATCTTAAAAACTAGAACTTTAATAGGAAAAAATGCCTGCTTATTCCCTTGCATAACCTACGTTTTATACAAGTACAATAGACTCCTACTATCTACGAGACATTCAAATAATTCCAACTAACTTGATAATTCCAAACTAAATCTAACCTGATCTAAATATGATCTGATATGATTTAAATCTAATCTAATCAAAATTATTTAAATGACAACCAAACAATAAGATAATGACAACATAACCAAAAGATAATGATAACTAATGGACTGGCAGCTAACACCTAATCATGTTTCTTTTTTTCTCAATGATAACTAATGGACTGACAGCTAACACCTAATCATGTTTCTTTTTTTCTCCATGTGTAAAACATTTGTAGACCTAGTCAAAGGGAACTATTTTGATTGAGTTGGGCTCATTTAATTGCTGGACTTTCTGTTGGTCCACAACATTGCTTCCCCCGTCAAGAATGCGCTTGACCTCAAGCGCAAATGATAGATAGCGACTCAAAATAATAGAAACAGGCTCCCATGATGCGTCAGCTAGAGAAAGACCTTCCTAATGTATTAATACTTGTGAAGTTCCTGCAATCGTGCGTGAGTCTAATATGGCTTTAGGAGTGGGTTGTACTTCACCTTGGTAAACCATAGGCAACTGGGGGGTATTGGTGTTGGGACCATGGAATTTTTTTAAACAGGAGACATGAAATACTGGGTGTATTTGGCTTCTGGAGGAAGGGACAGGCTATAAGCAAGAGAACCAACCTTGGCTTTAATGGGAAAAGGGCCACAGAAACGAGGAGATAATTTTTGATTACTTTCAGAGGCCAAGGATAGTTGGCGGTAAGGTTGAAGTTTCATCAATGCCTCTTGATGTTTAGCATCATAGGCAGATTTCATGACATTTTGAGCTTGTAAAAGACGCTTGCACACCTCTTGCAGCAGCAGATTTCTATTATGCAATTTCCTATCAACAGCTTCTACTCGTGCCAAACCTGGACAAAAAGAAAGAAATGAGGTGGAGGGCGGCCATAGATCACTTCAAAGGGAGTAGTTTTCAAAGAAGATTGGTAACTAGTGTTGAAGTAATATCCAGCCCAAGATATCCAATCCATCCATTTGTGTGGATAGTCTCCTGCAAAACATCGAAGATGCATCTCGATAACACAGTTAGTTGCCTTTGAGGATGATATGCTAAGCTGAATGATAACTTGGTACCACTCAACTTAAATAGCTCTGTCCAGAAGGAACTTGTGAATGTGACATCTCAATCACAAACTATAGTTTTTGGCAGCCCATGTAGTTTAAAGATGTGATCAGAGAAGAGTCTAGCCACTGTGACAGTTGAATAAGGGTGGGCTAGATTTAGGAAGTGTGCATATTTGAAGAAACTATCAACAACTAGTATTAAGACAACCTTCCCATGTGATGGTGGAAGTCCTTCTATAAAGTTCATTAAAATATTTGATCAAATCTGCACTGGAATTGGCAGAGGTTGCAATAGGCTAGCAGGCTTTAGGTGTTTTGACTTAGTTCGTTTCACATGTTTTGACCATATCTTGAATCTGGCGTTTCATTCTTGTCCAGTAAAAATTTGATGAAACTCGATAAAGAGTCTTTTGATAGCCTTCATGATATTGAGCATGAATTGCTGAAACTATGACTTGAATAAGGGTAGAAGAAGCTACCAAATAAACTTTGCTTTTGAAGAATATTAGCCCATCACGACATGACGAAAGATTGCCCTCCTTACCAGTCTTAATACGTTCCACCAGTTGCTGCAGCTCTTGTGAATGAGAAACTTCTGCTTTAATTGCATCAAAGAACCCCAACTGAGGCATGGATATTGAAGTTAGGATTCCCACATCCTCATCTCTGCGTGATAGTGCATCAGCCACAATATTTTCTCGCCCAGCTCGGTATTCCACCATTAAGTCAAAGCCCATGAGCTTGCTAACTGATACAGTGGAAGTAGCTAGGTAGAGATTTTAGGTTAATCTCCGAACCAAATCTAAGCATAAAACTTAGGATTTAATCAACAAGAGAAGACGCACTCTCTCTTAGGAAAATTTCTTGCAGAAATTTTATTAAAGTAATTTTTTTCGAGGTCCTAAAACATCTGTGGACCATCTATTTTATATCCCAAACATGGTACATGACAGTCCTAATTCTAGTGTGAAAAGGATTGATTGAAATCCTTTTCTAATGCTAACTTGTGTCAATTTTCTTGCTGGACAAGAAAACCTTCCTAACTAGGAAACTTAAAATAAAATAAAACAGAAACAAATCTTAATAGAATAGGTAAACAAAAACAAATCCTAATGGAATAGGTAAACAAAAACAAATCCTAATAGGTATATAATAACAAAACAAATTCTTATGGGTTCAGTTCTATATTAGTGCCCTCCACTTGAAAAGAACTCAACCTCGAGTTGTCATTAGGATAGAGCTCTTCTTCTCCATGAAAATCATAGATATCAGCGACATTAAAAGTCTCTGAAATTCCCATCTATTCAGGCAGATTGATAACATAAGCATGGTCGTTGATTTTATGTAGTATCTCATAAGGACCATATTTCTTCGGCTTCAATTTGTTGTAGGTTCCAACAGGGAATCTTTCTTTCCTTAAGAAAATCATCACTTTGTCACCTTCTTGGACAATTTTAGACTTCTTGTGTTTGTCGGCTTGTTCTTTATATTTGGCATTAGTCCTTTCAAGTCTCTCTCGAACCTCCTCTTGCACTGTCTTAACTTGTTTGGCCATATTTTCAGCTGCTATGCTTAAGTTTGGTAACTTGGGAAGTTTTATTAGATCAACAATACTCTTTGGAACTTTCAAGTATACCAAGGAAAATGGTGATCTACCAATAGCACTATGGACAACACTATTGTAGGCAAACTCAGCTTGAGCTAGAGCTAAATCCCATTGCTTAGGCTTGTCTCCATAAATACTCCACAATAAATTTTCAAGAGTCCTATTAAGTGACTCAATCTGACCATCTGTTTGTGGATGAGCAGTGCTATTAAAGTTTAAACAAGTATCGAACATCCTCCACAAAATTCTCCAAAAGTGACTAAGAAACTTTGAATCTCTGTCAGATGTAATAGATTTAGGAATTCCATGCAATCTTACCACTTCTTTAAATAACAGTCTAGCCACATTACATCCATCGGCAGTCTTCTTACAAGCAATGAAATATGCCATCATGAAAAATCTATCAGCCACTACAAAAATAGAATCAACTCCGCTTTGTGTTCTAGGTAATCCATGGACAAAGTCCATAGACAAGTCCTCCCAAATATCTTCCGGGATAGGGAGTGACATAAACAAATCGGTATTTTGGGATCTTCCTTTAGTAGTCTGACAAACATAGCACCTTGTCACAAAGTTTCTAACATCTTTCTTCAACTGAGGCCAATAGAACCTTTCTTCAAGACTAGTAATGGTCTTGTCCCTTCCCATGTGATCGGCAGCAGGCTGCTTCTGAATACACTTTAACTACATGTCCTTGAAGTCTTCATCATCCTCATAAAGCTCCCTTAAAACTTCAAATCCAACTACCTCTTAGGACACAGTAGAAAGCAATACTGTCCTTCTACTACTGTCCTCCTACTAAGTGCATCAGCCACCTTGTTAGTCACACCATATTTATGTTTAATAACAAAAGAAAACTTCTGTAAGAAAGTAGTCCATCTGGAATGCATATTACTCAAGTGCTTTTGATTGTTCAAAAACTTTAAAGCTTGATGATCAGTGTAAAGAATGAACTCTCTTTGAATCAGATAATGTTCTCACAGCTGCACAAATTTTCTGATCATAGGTATTCCATCTTTTCCTTGTATCGTTAAACTTCTCACTAAAGAAAGCTACAGGTCAGCCTTCTTGAGATAAAACAGCTCCAATACCTACTCCACATGCATCACACTCAACTTCAAAAAGCTTGTCAAAGTCCGGTAAGGCTAGGATAGGCGCAGTGCTGATTTTTTCCTTAATCAAAGCAAAACTTTTCTCAGCTTCATCAATCCAACCAAACTTTCCCTTCTTCATACATTCTGTGATAGGGGCCATAATTGAACTGAAGTTTCTAATGAACCTCCTGTAGAAAGTAGCTAGCCCATCGAACCTCACTAGCATTCTTAGGGGAAGGCCATTCAAGAATTGCCTTAACCTTTTCTTCATCTACATGAATTCCTTCAGAACTAACCACATACCCTAAGAATAGTAACTTGCTAGTCAAGAAGTTGCATTTCTTCAAGTTCAGGTAAAGCTTATTATGTTGTAAAACAGACAAGACTCTCCTCAAATTTTCTGGATGCTCTTCAACTATTCTGCTATAGACAAGGATATCATCAAAATAAACAACCACGAACTTTCCATTAAAAGGTCTAAGCACTTGGTTCATGAGTCTCATAAAAATGCTAGGGGCATTGGACAACCCAAAGGGCATGACTAGCCATTCATACAACCCCTCGTTCGTTTTAAATGCAGTCTTTCATTCATCCCCAGGTCTAATCCGTATTTGGTGATAACCACTTTTCAAGTCAAGTTTAGAGAATACCTGAGAACCGCAGAGTTGATCAAGCATGTCATCCAATTTGGGAATTAGAAATCAATATCTCACCGTGATTTTGTTAATGGCTCTACTGTCAACACACATTCTCCGCGATCCATCCTTCTTGGGTGTCAAAAGTGCAGGAACAGCACAAGGACTCATGCCTTCTCGGATCAAGCCCTTTTTCATCAATGCTTCCACTTGTTCTGTTAGAATATCGGCTTCTTTAGGGTTCATTCTATAATGGGGCAGATTAGAAAGCTTAGCTCTAGGTACTAGATCAATGTGATGTTGAATATCTTTCATAGGAGGCAATTTATTAGGTAATTCGGACTAGATCATATTTGAAAACTCCTCCAAAAGTGACTGGATCAAATCTGAATTAGCTCCATTCTCCTCCTCTTTCTCCTCCAATAATTGGTTCTTTACCACCAAGACATGAACCTCTCGAATCTCCTTAAATTCCTTCTCAAAATCTTGCCTAATACGGGTCAACAATGTCTTTCCCTCCGCTCTAAAAGTCTTTGAGCATTTGTGAGTAGCATGGTCAGTTTCTTGCCCTTCCATTGGAATGAGATGGTGTTATCTCTTTCCCTGTAAGTAATATCCATGTCAAATTGCCATGGCCTTCCTAGGAGTATGTGACTGGCATTCATGTCCACCACATCACAGTAAACGGTAGCCTCTTAAGACTTTCCTATAGAAATAGGAACTTGACACATTTCAGTTACTCTAAAGGCTGGCCCATCAGTAAGCCATCCAATGGTGTAGGGATGAGGATGTTTCTCGGTAGGAAGCTTCATGTGATCCACCATCTTTCTTGCCACTAAATTTTCATCACTGCAATTGTCTACAATCAAGTTGTACACCTTACCATTAACAGTGTAGAAGGATCTAAGAATGCTTCTCCATTGTAGTGGCTCCTCGGTTCTAGATGAACCAAGTATCTTCCTTACCACTAGACTAATTTTGCCCTCGGCAACTTCTTCAGCAAACTCCTCTTCTTCTCCCTCTTCTTGAAGCTCTTCCAAATCTTCTTGACCTTCATTAAGATAGTCTCCTTTTTCAGCAACGTTGACCATCTTTCTCTCTGGACAATTACCAAAGATATGTCCAGGCTTCCGACATTTATAGAACATGTCTATTTTTGGTGGTGCATATGGGTTGGAACCCTTAGGAACTCCTCAACTACTGTTGTTGCTGCTGCTGCTGCCATGTCCTTCAAAAGGCTGCCTTTTGTCCACACTTAGATCTTTAGGGGCATTATCGATTGTCAATGTTTTAGCTAATGCTTTCCCCTTTCCTACTACTTCATTTGGAATTTGTTGGGTTGTTCTCCTGGGGTATTCAAACCTCTTGGGTGCCTTTTCCATCTTTTTAGCTTTCAAGGCCAATTGGTAAGCCTCCTCTATGTTTCAAATAGTGTACATTCCAAGCCTTTCACTTATGGACGATCTTAATCCTCTAAGATACCTTGAAACTTGCTGCATGTCGGATTCTTCAAGATTATTGCGTGTTGCCAGTCTCAAGAACTCAGAATGATACTCCTCCACACTCCTAGAACCTTAGACACAACTTTGATAAAGATCAAATAAGTGCAGCTCATAATCAGGGGGTAAAAATCTAAGGAAAAGGGCTTGTTTCAATTTCCTCCAAGATCTGATTGGTAGTTTTCCGTTCCTCTCCCGATTCTTTTGAAGATTACTCCACCAAACTTTAGCACCATTTTTTAATTTATAGATCACAATTCTCACTAGTTTATCATTTGTGACTTCCATCATCTCTTAAAAACTCTCTACCTCATCAATCCAATCAAGAAAGCCTTCAATGCTTAGATTTCCACTAAAGTAAGGGACTTCAACTTTAATCTTGTAATCATCTTTACCCCTTTGGCCTCTTCTTGGTTGGTCTTGTTCTAGAATTTCTTCATCCGAACTATCTTCCATGAGAGGCATCTGATTCTAACCATGAGCTCTCCTATTTTCTACATTCCTTAGAAGATCAGCTCTGCCAATGTGTTGGGGTTGAGGTAAACTTCTTCCTTGAGCTCCATTAAGTGGTATTCCTCCATTATTGGCTTGATTAAGGCCCATAATGGTTAGAAGTTGATCCATACAAGTCGCTAATCCATTAATAGCCTCCAAAACTTTATCAAATCTCTGGTTATCTCGTTGATCAACCATGTATACTAGTTGGTCAAAACTGAAAACGTTTAGTTCGATTTTTCTAGGTTTTGGGTGGATTTTCTGGTTTTTGGGTGAATTTCTGGGTTGGTAGGGCTGGAAGATGGGTTGAAGGGTGTAGAATAGAAACAAAACTGAGGAAACGTACCAGGAAAGAAATCCAAGAAAAACTGGATTTTAAAACTCTTATACTAACTGACACAGCAAAAGTAGTTAGGTAGAGATTTTAGGTTAATCTCGGAATCGAATCCAAGCATAAAATTTGGGATTTAATCAACAAGAGAAGATACACTCTCTCTCAGGAAAATTTCTTGCAGAAACTTTATTAAAGTAATATTTTCGAGGTCCTAAAACATTTGTGGACCCCCTCCCCTTTATATCCCTAGCGTGGTACATAAGTCCTAATTCTAGTGTGAAACTTTTCTAAAGCTAACTTATTTCAGTTTTCTTGCTGGATAAGAGAACCTTCCTAATTAGGAAACTTAAAATAGACTAAAACGTAAACAAATCCTAATAGAATAGGTAAATAGAAACAAATCCTAATGGAATAGGTAAACAAAAACAAATCCTAATAGGTATATAACAACAAAACAAATCCTTATGGGTTCAGCTCTGTATTGCTAACCCAATGCTGTTGTGGTAAGGTAATAATACGTTGCTCTAGGAGGAACTTTAGGCTATAATGGTCTATTCTTATCAAGAAATGTCATCCCCACACATAAGATCTCCAATGGCGCACAGCTTTGGCTAAGCCAATCAATTCCTTGTCATAGGCAGGTAGATGGTGGTGTTGTTTAGGTAGAGTACGACTGAAGAAAGCAATTGGTCGACCTTCTTGTTGTAGGACAGCTCCTATTCCATAATCAAAGGCATCAAATTCTACTAAAAAAGTCTTTTCAAAATCTGGAAGGGCTAAAATCGGGATTTGAGTCATGGCCGATTTTAATGCTTCAAAGGCAGACACGGAATCCTGTTTCCACCTAAAGGAATTCTTTCTCAACATAGCTGTCACGGCCTAGCAATTTCTCCATAATTTTTTTCAAACTTCTTGTAGTACTCGATAAGACCAAGGAAGCCTCGTAAATGTAGTTGGTTATGGCCACTGTGATATTGCTGTCACATTTTGGGGGTCTGCTTCCACTCCTTGCTATGAAATCACATGCCCCAAGTAAGAGACTTGAGTTTGTGCAAACAAACATTTAGATTGTTTTAGGAACAAGTAATGCTGTCTCAACACAGTGAACACTACCCAGAGATGGTACATATGTTCTATCCAAGTATGGCTATAAATGAGGATATCATCAAAAAATACCAAGACAAAACTTACGTATAAATTGCTTGAATCATTTGCGCTTGAGGTCAAGCACATGCTTGACGGGGGAAGCAATGTTGTGGACCAACAAAAAGTCCAACAATTAAATGAGCCTAACTCAGTCAAAGTAGTTCCTTTTGACCAGGTCTACAAGCATTTTACACATGGAAAAAAGAAGAAACATGATTAGGTGTTAGCTGTCAGTCCATTAGCTGTCATTATCTTATTGTTTGGTTGTCATTTAAATAATGGTGATTAGATTAGATTTAGGTCATATTAGATTAGGTTAGATTTAGTTTGGAATTATCAAGTTAGTTGGAATTATTTGAATGTTTCCTAGATAGTGGGAACTATTGTGCTTGTATAAAATGCAGGTTATGCAAGGGAATAAGCATGCATTTTTCTCCTATCAAAGTTCCAGTTTTTGAGATCGAAGAGTTCTCTCTAATGAGCTCTTGTTTTTTCGTTTTTTTCAAAATAGGTCAAAAGGGCAGAAAAATTAACAAATACCATTTTCCTTCTGAGTTAATTAAATAGGTCTGGGAATTCCGCTAGGACTCTTTTGAGCTCCAACTCCTTATTCACTTCTACTAATGTTACTGATAGAGAAGTAGTATATGGGCTCGATTCCTTTACTCCACATAACTCTACCTTCTACCCTTGCCACCAAAACTACATCTTCATGGCAACAAGGTCCCAATAAATAGGATCCAACATCCTTAGCCAATTTACCCCTAAAATTGCACCAAAATTAGAGAGAGGCAATAAAAATAAATCAAAGCAAAAGGTTTGAGGACCTAGCTGTATCGGAAGTGACCGACATACTCTTGGACTGTGCAGTGTTTCTCCATTCGCCACTGTAACTCGCAATCCAGCCCTTGATTCAATTGGCATTTTCATTTTATCTACCAAAGATTCATCTACAAAGCTATGAGTGCTTCCGGAATCAATCAAGATTAGTACGGCCTTCCCATGGACAAAGCCTTTACTTGCATCGTTTGCAATTTTTGCATTCCTGTTATTGCATGAATAGAGATTTTTGGCTCGTCTGCTTCTTCTACTAGAAATTCTGGTTCAGGATGCATATCATCATGTACCTCCAACCAAAAGAGTCGTTTACATTGGTGCCCTAATGTATATGGCTCATCACAGTTGTAACAAAGCCCTTTTGCCCTTTTTTCATCCATCTCTGCCCTGTTTAGCCGCTTCACAAAAGGTGTTCGTGGTGTAGTATTTGTTGTGCTCTTCCGCATACCACTTGGTTCTTCTCTAATTCTAATTCCCCGGCCTTCATGTAACCGAGCTAAGCTCATGGCACTGGTTAAATCTTGAGGGTGTTGTAGCTCAACTTCTACTGCTATGGCTTCTTTCAATCCACTAATGAAGATTTCAACCTCCTGTTCTTGAGTAAGAGTGCTGGCACGTGCTCCTAGTTTCTCAAAACGTCATTGTTATTCCTCTACAATGCTAGTTTGACGAAGCTTGGACAGCTCTCCTAGTTTATTGCTTCTGATTGGTGGACCAAAACGTAGATTGCAGTTGGCTTTAAAATCTTCCCAAGATAGGTGTGGCCGATCCTTTTCTAACTTAAGAAACCATAGTTGGGCATCTCCTTCCAAGTGGAAGGATGCTAACCCCACCTTATCTTCCTCTGTTGTTTGTTGATGGCGAAAAACAATGTTCGCAATGATTCAACCATCCTAATGGATCCATAGTTTCGTCGAAATAAGGGAAATCAAGTTTGGAGTACCTAGGGACTTGTTTCCCAGTCCCTGCAGTCTCTCGCCCTGCAACTCCTCTTCCACTTTGATGATCAGTACGATATTGGCTACAGCTGCCTTCACCCTCCTGCCCTTGTGTTGTAGGAATTTCACGAGCTAGTTCTTGCAAACGGTCTGCCAACTCTTGTTTGTTCTCGTTATCTCCTGTCATGATCTTGATCATCCTGATCCATTTTCAGAAAAGCCTCAAACTATCGCTGGAAGTTTTGAGAGTCCCCCATAACTTCCTTCTCTAATACCAAATTGTTCCTAGCCCTTGTCTGTGATCTTGTTATGGGACCCTGCAACCTAAAATCAGAAATTAACTCAAAAGGAAAATGGTATTTGTTAGTTTTTCTGTCATTTTGACCTATTTTGAAAATACAAAAAGACAAGAGCTCATTAGAGAGAACTCTTCAATCTCAAAAACTGGAACTTTGATAGGAGAAAAATGCCCGCTTATTCCCTTACATAGCACAATAGACTTCTACTATCTAGGAAACATTCAAATAATTCCAACTAACTTGATAATTCCAAACTAAATCTAACC
>JAOSBO010000209.1:32980795-32994264 GCA_027563915.1 Erythroxylum rotundifolium | reverse complement strand
AAACATCATCTTTCTGCATCTTCAGTGCCCAAACCAGCCTATTGGGCATAGTCGCTAGGCACCTTCGATGGGAAAAAAATCCATTGGTCCACCTTCAGTGGGTAAAACAACCAGTGGGCATGTTCGCTAGGCACCTTCGATAGGAAAAAGAGCCCTTTCGGCACCTTTGTCAGGAAAATAGCACGTTGGTGCACCTTAGACGGGCAAAACAACCCCTTCACACGATCACTGGGCAACTTTGGTAAAAAAATAGCCCGTCGGACACCTTGGGTAGGAAAAATAGCACATTGGTGCACCTTCAGTGGGCTAAACAGTGCGTCGGCATGGTCGCTAGGTACCATTGGTGGCCAGTCGACACGGTCGCTAGGTACCATCGGTGGAAAAAACAGCCCGTTTGGCACCTTTGTTGGGAAAAATAGCACATTGGTACACCTTCGGTGGGGAAAACAGGCCATTGGAATGGTTGCTAGGCACCTTTGGTAGGAAAAACAACATTTTTGGTGTGTGGGCATGGTCGTTAGGCACCTTTGGGGCGAAAAGCAGCCCGTCGACAAGGTCACTAGGCACCTTCAGTGGGAAAAATAGCATGTTGGTGTACCTTTGGTAGGTAAAATAGCTCATTGGCGTGGTCGCTCGGCAGCTTTGGTGGGGAAAACGACACGTTGGTACACCTTCGGTGGGCAAAACAACTCATTAGTATGGTCACTGAGCACTTTCAATATAAAAAACAGGGCACCATAGGTGGGAAAAACAACACGTTGGTGCATGTTTTGTGGGCAAAACAACCCATCAACACGTTTGCTAGGCACCTACTGTTGGAAAAACAACATGACGGTTCATCTTTGGTGGGCAAAATAGCTCGTCAAGCATGGTCGCTAACAACCTTTGGTGATATAAACAGACCGTTCGGCGCCTTCGGTGGGAAAAACAACACCTTCGGTGGGCAAAACAACCCATCAACACAGTCGCTAGGCACCTTCGGTGGGAAAAACAGCACGTTGGTGCACCTTCAGTGTGCAAAGCAACTAGTCGGGCATAGTCTCTATGCACCTTTAGTGGGTTGGGCACCTTTGGTGGTGAAAACAGTACATTAGTGCACCTTCGAAGGGCAAAACAGCACATTGGCACGGTTGTTGGGCACCATGGGTGGGAAAAATAGCCCGTTAGGAACCTTAGGTAGGAGAAACAGCACATTGGTGCACCTTTTGTGTTTAAAACCACCCATCGGCACGATCTCGAAGCACCTTCAATGGGCAAAACAACCTATTGGCACGGTTGCTAGGCACCTTTGGTGGGAAAAACAACATGTTGGTGCACCCTTAGTGGGTAAAACAACCTATGGGCTCGGTTGCTGGCACTATAAAAAAACAAAACAATTTGCGACGTTTAAAAAAGGTCACAAAATGTCAAAAAACGTCACAAAATACAATTTGTGATGTTTTAAAAAAAGGCACAAAAAATGTAGTGGGATGTGGTGTAGGCAAAAAGTTTTTACAACATTTTCCATAATTGGAAACGTCGCGAAAAGCCAAATCCTGCATTGTTTTTGGGAATGTCGCAAAATACATTCTGCGACATTTTTTGAAACATCACAGAATGTCTTTTGCGACGTCTTTAAGACCTTGCGGAAGACATTTTGTGACGTTTATACAGATAATTGTATTATTTTTAATTATTATTTTTCATTTTTCAAAAAATATTTTAATTTAATAATTTTTAAAAATCCAAATTTATTTAAGGACCATAAGAAAGAAAAATAGGATCGTTCTCAGAATAAAAACGTTTCAAATTATTAACAAAAATAAAAGTTTTCAAGGCAAACAAAGCTAAAGAAATAATGATTTTATTTTAAAAGTTCTATTTTAATTTTTATTTTAGTTTTCTGCCTTGAGAATATAAAAGCATTTTAAAATTTTTTATTTTTAATTCTATAAGACAAGTGATTTTTTAAACAAATTTGAAAAATAATAATGATGATAAAGTAATATTATTTTTAGCAGTAAAAGTGACAATCCTACGCTTATATTGTGTTACTACTATCTTACCATTAGATTTAAATAAAAAGGGGGAATATATAAAATAAATGGAGCCTACATTGGATTTAGGTAAATCACAAGTGATCCATGTGTAATTTAATGCTAAGTTGGTGTACTAATATTACAACAAAGTTGATAATGATTCATATTCATAAAGTACGAAGTACACCAAACTTGAAATGCAATATATTCATGCATCAGAACTCAACAGAAGAAGCTGACATTGGAGCCTTTCTACTTGTCTCTTTAGGAATGTAGCAAAATTTGTTGAAGACCAAGGACATCAATAACCTTACAATATCTCACTAACTGTATCATAAGCAGACAAAACCTGAATTATAATTACAACTGTAAGGAATATCCGTCAGGAACTGGTTCACATTTTTCTGATCTCCTTCGTCTTCTATTACAAAAATAAAAATAAAAATAAACAAACCAAAAGAAGAAAAAAGTTTAGCATGTTAAGTAATTTTATATTTGGACATCACCACCACTTGTCTCAAATGTTCAATGACATTACTGTTGACATCCTTAAAGGATTATTACCACGTTATAGAATGCATCTAAATAAATGCATCATATTTGCATTACTCAAGTTGGATCTACACGATTACTGCAGATGTAGACAACAAAAACGACATCAAACATTAAACCTTGATACTGGTATTCCATGGCTGATATACAATATTGTCACCTTCTACTTCATATTTTGAGATGAGAATCTTGTTCAAGGAATATAGAGATCAACTGCTAGAATGAATTAGAAATAAAAGAGCTGCTAACCCATTTATCTTGCAACTAAAAAATGTTCTTATCAAATGTCATGAGATTACAGTTGAAGTTCATATCAAATGCTCAATGTTCAAGACCTAATCAACTATACAAGAAGAGAGATAGTCCTAGTTGTTATCTACCTAAATTCTCTACAAATACAAGACCAAATCCTTGGGACTTCGTGCTTATGGAAAAATGGTAATTGCAATGAATGGAGAAATATAAACTCACCATAAGATCAACCCCTTCATGGCTATAATGCTAAGATGAATCGGCCTTAGTCACAACAAATGAAACATGAACAGTAACTCCTTTGTATTTAACTTCATAAGAGAAGCATTCCTCTCTATCCATCACAAATCTAATCCCAAGGACCACATTTTCGGTCAATAGAAAAACCATAAAAATGAAAGCCAATCTTTTCATTTTTGGCTCCACTTTTTCATATTTTGATATTGACATTCTCTTTGGCTGCTGTACATAATTTCCTTCTGTACATAAAAACACTAGGTGGGTTCTTCTATTTGGTTTCTAACAAGTACAAGGTTATCCCCCTAACCCTTCCTATCTCCTGCTGCTATAAAGTCCATAAACATAAACACTGCTCAAGTTAAGACCTACTTCTCTTCTAAGCTATCTACCAGTTGAGCTACTACTTAGTTACATCTACTTCTCCTAATGAACTCTACTTTTAGTCCATTTTTTTTTTACACTTGTATTAAAAAAATCCAAAATTTCCCCAATACAAAATAGATCCAGTTCTTGGACATACCTCTTCCAATCCTGGACATCAAAATCCAATCACCCTGCATCTTCAATTACATTCACTTGCTTTTCAATTCACTGAAACTTTTTCTACTTCAATATACGGTGACCATACACTATATGCATCAGAATCGTTTCCTGAGGAACTACTTGAATATGAACCTGCGAACACAAGAAATTGATACCCATAATGACTTAATCAAAACAGATGCTACCCAAACTGCCACAGTAAACAGCATAGGGAAGCATAGATTTGGTAAAATTTTCAGACTTAATACCACTAGAAGAGGAGTCATCACTACTAGAACTTGACCCATTTGATTTGCCGCTGGCACAACCAATATCAACATCTTTATCGATCTCCACCGGTGGGTATTTCTCAAATGGTATATCCTCTCCAATGTCCACATTCTCCTCCATAATCTTGTGTTCCATATCCACCTTTTCAATATCTGAAGCCTAAATATTAAAGTTAACACCAAGAGAAATAAAATCAATAAAGAAACCTTGAACTCAGAGTAATCAGATTATCAAATTGAAACAAAAAATGTGCACAATTTTTAGTTTGAAACACAATTTATGTAAAAGAGATTGAATTTTTATTTACCTGTGTGATATGGGTAGGAGTGATATGATTCTGAATGAGACCCTGATGCCTAATCTTGCTCATCATCTTCTTATAGTTGTAAACAAGAGCTTATTTACCAATCTCAAACACACAGTGTGTTCTAGTAATCATACTCGTAGTCCAGGCTTTAGATGGGACAGAAATTGGTGCTAATGATGGCCACCTGAGACGTGCACTTTGTGATGGAGCGTAGCAATGGTGATGATGCAAGGAGTGGTCACGTGAGGGACTTGAGCTCTAGAAATCGTAGACGACATCGCATCGTAGAATGTGAGAGAGAGAGAGAGAGAGCAGGAAAAACAAAGTTACCTGCTTCACCTTCTCTAGTCGAGGTTTTAGGGATTTTGCATAAACAAAGAGGGGCATAAGCGATGGGTTAGGTTATTATTTAGGGTTGGGAATAAGCAACGTTTTGTTCAACAAAATGTCACAGATTGATTTTGCATAATCAAAAAAGGGCATAAGTGATGGGTTGGGTTATTATCTAGGGTTGGGTATAAGCGAAGTTTTGTTCAAACAAACATCACGGATATAAATCCATGACATTTTGCTGATAAAACGTCACAAAAAATATTACAAATTTGAGATGTTTTTACAAAATGTCGCAAAAAATTCAAATTTTTTGTGACATTTCTTAAATGTCCCGAAAATGGTTAACAATTGCGAATCATATAATTTTTTTGTAGTGTGGGCATCTTAGGTCAGAAAAACAGCACGTTGGTGCACCTTCGGTGGGAAAAAAAACCCATTGGCTAGGCACCTTTGGCTGGAAAAATAGCACGTTCGTCCACCTTAGGTGGGCAAAATGGCCAGCTACTAGGCACTTTTGTTGGAAAACAACCTACCACTAGGCATTTTTTGTGGGAAAAATAGCCCATTGCGTACCTTAGGGGGGAAAATTACAGCACGATTGCTAGTCAACTTTGGTGGGAACAACAACATGTTGGTGCACCTTTAGTGGGAAAAACGGCCCATTGGCACAGTCGCTAAGCACCTTTGGTGGGAAAAACAACCCATTGGGGACCTTCGATGGGAAAAACAGCACATTGGCGCAGTCTATTGGCATAGTCACTACGCACCTTCGATGGGAAAAACAACACGTTGGCGCACGTTTGGTGAGCAAAACAGCCGTAGGTATGGTGGCTAGGCACTTTCAGTGGGAAAACAACCCATTGGGCACCTTATGTGGGAAAAACAGAATGTTGGTGCACCTTCGGTGGGTAAAAAAACCTTTCACAATGGTCTCTAGGCACCTTTGGTGGGAAGAATAGCAGGTTGGTGCACCTTCAATGCGGGAAACAACAGTTGGTGCACCTTTGGTGGGCAAAACAGCCCATTTTCATGGTCATTGGGCATGTTCTATGCAAAAAACAGCATGTTGGTACACCTTAGGTGGGTAAAATAGCTAGTTAGTAAGGTGTCTGGGCAATTTCGGTAGGAAAAATAGCACAGATGTGTAGCTTCGGTGGGAAAAATAGCCCGTTGGTATGGTCTCTAGGCACTTTTAGGGGGAAAAACAGTACGTCGACACGACTGCTATGCGCTTTTGGTAGGAAAATTAGCATGTTGGTGCAACTTTGGTGGACAAAACAGCTCGTAGGCTTCCGTGGGAAAAATAGCACGTTGGTTCACCATTGGTGTGCAAAACAGCCCATCAACCATGGTCGCTAAGGACCTTCGGTGGGGAAAACAGCTCGTGGCCACAGTCGATAGGCAACTTTGGTGGGAAAAACTATCATTCTGCCACCTTCGCTAGGAAAAATAGCATTCTGGTGCACCAGGAAAAACAGGCCCCTGACACGTCCAATGGGCAACTTCGGTAGGAAAACATCCCATCAGACACCTTTTGTGGGAAAAATAGCATGTTGGTGCACCTTTGATAGGTAAAAAAGCTAATGGGCATAGTTGCTAGGCACCTTCGATGGGTAGAACAGCCAGTGGGTGAGGTCATTAGGCACTTTCGGAGGGAAGTACAGCCAGTTGGGCACCTTTGTTGGGAAAAACAACACGTTGGTGGACCTTAGGTGGGAAAAGCAAACCCTTGACATGCACGGTAGGCATCTTTGGTGGGAAAAATAACCCGTTGGCCACCTTCGGTGGAAAAAACAACACTTTGGTGCACCATTGTTTGATAAAACAACTCATTGGCACTGTCGCTAGGCACCTTTAGTCGGAAAAACAACATGTTGGTTCACCTTTGGTGGGAAAAAATGGCACGATGGTGCACGTTTTGTGGGGAAAATAGCCCGTGGGCACGGTCACGAGGCACCTTCAGTAGGAAAAACATCATCTTGGTGCAGTTTCAGTGTCTGAACCAGCCCGTTGAGCACAGTCGCTAGGCACCTTCGGTGGGAAAAATAACCTGTTGATGAACCGTCAGTGGGCAAAACAGCCCATGGGCATGATCACTAGGCACCTTAGGTGGGAAAAAGAGCCCTTTCGGCACCTTTGTCAGGAAAAACAACACGTTGGTCCACCTTAGATGGGCAAACCAGCCCCTTGACACAGTCACTGGGCAACTTTATTAGGAAAAACAACATGTTGGACACCTTGGGTATGAAAAATAGCAAGTTGGTGCAACTTTGGTGGGAAAAACAGCCCACTGGTATAGTCGCTAGGCACCATCAGTGGGAAAAATAGCCCGTTTAGCACCTTTGAAAAATAGCACGTTGGTACATCATCGGTAGGTAAAATTGGTCATCGAAATAGTTGCTAGGCACCTTGGTTAGGAAAAACAGCACATGGGCACACCTTTGGCATGCAAAACAGCCTATGGGCATGGTTGCTAGGCACCTTTATGGGGAAAAGTAGCCTGATGGGCACCTTCAGTGGGAAAAGCAGCACATTAGTGCACCTTTGGTAGGCAAAACAGCCCATTGGCACGATTAATAGGTACTTTCGGTGGGAAAAATAGCAAGATGGTGCACCTTCAATGGGCAAAATAGCTCCTCGGGCACGATCACTAGCAGCCTTCAATGGGAAAAACAACCTACTAGGTACCTTCGATGGGAAAAATAGCACGATGGTCCACCTTCGGTGGGCAAAACAACCCATCAGCATGGTCACTTGGCACCTTCAATGGGAAAACAACACGTTGGTGCACTTTCGATGTGCAAAATAGCCTATCGGGCAAAGTCGTTATGCACCTTCGGTGAGAAAAACAGTCCGTTGGGTAACTTTGGTGGGAAAAATAGCACGTTAATGCACCTTCGATGGGCTAAACAACTTCTCAGCACAATCGCTAGGCACCTTCGGTGGGAAAAGCAACACGTTGATGAACCTTCGGCGGGTAAATGACCCTGTACGTAAACTCGCTAGGCACCTTTAATGGGCAAAGCAGCCCGTCAGCATGGTTACTATGCACCTTCGGTGGGAAAAATAGTTCGTTGGTACGCCTTCGATGGGGAAAACAGCCTGCTAGCACGATCACTAGGCACCTTTGACTGGTAAAACATTTCGTCAGCACGATCGGTAGGCACCTTTGGTAGGAAAACCAACATGTTGGTGCACTTTCCTTTTGAAAAACAGCCTGTTGGTATGGTCGTTAGGCACTTTCAGTGGGAAAAACAACACGTCGTCATAGCCGCTATGCACCTTGGATGGGAAAAGCAGTGCGATGGTGCAGCTTTGGTTGACAAACCATCCTGTTAGCACGGTCGCTAGGCACCTTCCATAGGAAAAAAATAGATTGGTGCACCTTTGGTGTGCAAAACAGCCCATGGGCACGATCACTAGGCACCTTCGTGGGGAAAGGAGCCCTTTCGGCAGCTTCATTGAGAAAAATGGCACGTTAGTGCATCTTAGGTGGACAAAACAACCCCTGAACATAGTTACTAGGCAACTTCGCTAGGAAAAAAAGCCAATAAGACACCTTCAATGGGCAAAATAGCCTGTTGGCACAGCCGCTAGGAACCTTTGGTTGGAAAAATAGCACATTCATGCACTTTCGGAGTGCAAAACAACCCGTGGGCACGGACGCTAGGTACCTTCTGAGGGTAAAACAGAACGTTGTTGCACCTTTGGTGGGTAAAAGAGCTCATCGTTATGGTCACTAGGCAGTTTCGATGGGAAAAATAGCCTATTGGGCTCCTTAGGTCAAAGAAACAACACAGTGCAACACCTTTGGTGGGCAAAACAGCCCGTCTGCATGTTTGCTAGACACTGTCAGTGCAAAAAATAGAACAATGGTGTGCCTTCGGTGGGCCAAATAGCCCGATTACACGATTGCTAGGCACCTTTTGTGGGACAAACAACATGTTGGTGCACCTTCAGTGGGCCAAATAGCCTGTTGACACAATCTCTAGGCACCTTTCATGGGAAAAACTATACGTTGACGCAGCTTCTATGGGCAAAGTAGCCTGTTGGCATGGCCACTAGGCACCTTTGGTAGGAAAAATAGCACGTTGATGCACTCTTGGAGTGCAAAGCAGCACGTGGGCACATATGCTAGGTACCTTCTGTGGGAAAAACAACATGTTGGTGCACCCTTTGGTGGGTAAAATAACCCGTCAATATGGTCGCTAGGCACTTTCGGTGGGAAAAACAACTTGCTGGGCATCTTAGGTCAAAAAGACAGCACGTTGCTACACCTTTGGTGGGTGAAACAGCTCGTCGACATGTTTGCTAGGTGCTGTCGGTGGGAAAAATAGCACATCGGTGTGCCTTCGATGGGCCAAATAGCCCGCTGACACAATTGCTAGGCATCTTTGGTGGGACAAACAACGTGTTGGTGCACCTTCAGTGGGCCAAATAGCTCGTTGACATAATCGCTAGGCACCTTCAATGGGAAAAACTATACGTTGGTGCACCTTCTACGGGAAAAGTAGCCTGTTGGCACAGCCATTAGGCATCTTTGGTAGGAAAAATAGCAGGTTGATGCACTTTCGGAGTGCAAAATAGCCCGTGGGCACGGACGCTAGGTACCTTCTGTGGGAAAAACAACATGTTGGTGCACCCTTCAGTGGGTAAAATAGCCCGTCAGTACGGTTGCTAGGCACTTTCAGTGGGAAAAACAGCCTGTTAGGCCCTTAGGTAAAAAATACAGCACGTTGTTGCATCTTTGGTGGGCAAAACAACCCGTCGGCATGCTTGCTAGGCACTGTTGGTGGGAAAAATAGCACATTGGTGTGCCTTCAGTGGGCTAAACAACCCACTGACACAATTGCTAGGCACCTTTGGTGGGACAAACAGCATGTTGTTGCACCTTTAGTGGGCCAACTAGCCCATTGACACGGTCGCTAGGCACCTTCAGTGAGAAAAACTATACGTTGGCGCACCTTTTATGGCCAAAGTAGCCTGTCAGCACGGTCGCTAGGCACCTTTGGTGGGAAAAATAGCACTTTAGTGCACCTTCGATGTGCAAAACAGCTCATGGGCATGGTTGCTAGGCACCTTTGGTGGGAAAAATAATCCATTGGAGACCTTTGGTGGGAAAAACAACACTTTGGTGAAGCTTTGTTGGGTAGAACAACACTTTGGTATGGTCGCTAGGCACCTTTGGTGGGGAAAATAGCTTGTTGGTGCACCTTCGGTGGGCAAAATAGTGCATTGGTAAGGTCGTTAGGCAGATGCAGTGGGAAAAATAGCACATTGGTTGCTAGCCACCTTCGGGGGGAAAAACTACCCGTTGGGCACCTTTGGTGGGAAAAAAACACAATGGTGCACCTTCCGTGGGTAAAACATTCCATCAACACGGTCACTAGGCACCTTTGATGGGAAAAATAACACGTTGGTGCAGCTTCGGTCTGCAAAACTGCCCATCTGGCATAGTTGCTATGCACCTTTGGTGGAAAAAATAGAACAATGGTCTACCATTGATGGGCAAAATAGCACGTTGGTGCACCTTTTTGTGAGCGAAACAGCCCGTTGGCACGGTCGCTAGGCACCTTTGGTGGGAAAACGACTCGTTGGGAACATTTAATGGGAAAAATAGCATGTGGGTGCACCTTCGGTGAGAAAAATAGCCCATTGACATGACCGCTAGGCATCTTTCGATGGGAAAAATAGCCCATTGAGGACCTTCAGTGGGAAAAACAACACGTTGATGCACCTTTGATGAGCAAAACACCCTGTGGGCATGGCTGTTGGGCACCTTAGGTGGGAAAAATAGCACATTGGGCACCTTCAATGGGAAAAACAGCAAATTGGTGCACCTTTTGTGGGCGAAGCAGCTTGTTGGCACAGTCGCTAGACACCTTCGGTGGGAAAAGTGGCTTGTTAGGAACATACAGTGGGAAAAACAGCATATTAGCGTACCTTCGATGTGAAAAACAGCGGTTTGGCACGGTGGCTAGGCACCTTCAGTAGGAAAAACAACATGTTGTCCACCTTCAGTCTGTAAAACAACTTATCGATATGGTCGCTAGGCACTTTCTGTGGGAAAAACGGCTCGTTAGGCACCTTAGGGGGGAAATATAGTAGGTTGGTGCACCATTAGTAGGCAAAACAACCCTTCGGCATGGTGGCTGGGCAACTTTGGTGGGAAAAACAACACATTGGTGCACCTTCGGTGGGAGAAACAGCCCATTCACACAGTCGTTAGGCACCTTTAGTGGGAAAATAGCTTGTTGGGGACCTCCAATAGAAAAAATAGCACCTTGGTGCAACTTTGGTGGGCAAAATAGTCAATTGGAATAGCTCTGGCACCTTCGGGGGGAAAAATAGCTAGTTGGTGCACCTTTGGTGCGAAAAACAACCTGTAGTTATGGTGGCTAGGCACTTTCGGTGGGAACACAGCCCGTTGGGCAGTTTAGCTTGGAAAAACAACACGTTGGTACACCTTCAGTGGGTAAAACAACTCATCAAAATGGTAGCTAGGCACCTTTAGTGGGGAAAAAAGCAAGTTTGTGCACCTTTGGTGGATAAAACAGTGAATCGAGAAGGTCGCTAGGCACTTTCGATGGGAAAACAGCATGTTGGTGACCTTCGGTGGGAAAAGCAGCCCATTAGCACTGTTCCAAAACACCATTGGTGAGAAAAACAACCCATTGGGAATCTTCGGTAGGAAAACAACAAGTTCGTACACCTTCTGTGGGAAAACAGCCTGTTGTGTAGCTTAGGTGGGAAAAACAACACCTTGGTGCACCTTTGGTAGGCAAAACAGCCCATCGACACGATCGCTAGGCACCTTCGACGGGAAAAATAGCACGTTGGTGCACCTTCGGTTGGTAAAATAGCCCGTTGGTGTGGTCGCTAGGCACTTTCAGTGGGAAAATAGCCTGTTGGCAACTTAGGTGGGAAAAACAGCATCTTGGCGCACCTTTGGTGGGCAAAACAGCCCATCAACAAGGTCACTAGGCAACTTCTGTGGGTAAAATAGCACGGTGGTGCACCTTTGATGGGCAAAACATCCTGTCGGCATGGTCGTTGGGCACTTTCAGTGGGAAAATAGCAGTTGGGCAACTTAGGTGGGAAAAACAGCATGTTGTTGCACCTTCGGTGGGCAAAACAGCTCGTTGGCACTGTCACTAGGCACCTTTGGTCGAAAAAACAAGATGATGGTGCACCTTCGGTGGGCAAAACCCCCCATTGGTGTGGTCACTAGGCATTTTCGGTGGGAAAATAGCCCGTTGGACAAGTTAGGTGGGAGAAACAAACTGTTGGCCACTATAGATGGGAAAAACAACACATCGATGCATCTTTTATGGGCGAAACCTGTCGACACCTTCGCTAGGCACCTACGGTGGGAAAAACTATGTGATGGTGCATCTTTTGTGGGCAAAACAGCCCGTTTGATGCAGTTGCTATGCACCTTCCATGGGAAAAATAACATTTTGGGCACCTTCAGTAAGGAAAAGAGTACGTTAGTGCACCTTCGAAGGGCAAAGCAACACGTCGGCATGGTCGCTGGGCATCTTGGGTACAAAAAAACAACCTGTTGCGAACCTTAGGTGGGAAAAAAATCACGTTGGTGTACCTTTGGCGGTTAAAAAAACCCATCGGCACAATTGTTAGGCACCTTCGATGGGAAAAACAACACAATGGTGCACCTTTCATAGGCAAAATAGTCTATTGGCACAGTTGCTAGCCACCTTTTATTAGAAAAATGCACCTTTGGTGGGTAAAGCAACCTGTGGGCACAGTTGCTGGGCACTTTGGTTTGGAAAAACAACTCATTGGTGCACCTTTGGTAGGGAAAACAGCACATTGTGATGATCATTAAGCATCTTCGATGGGGAAAACAACTCCTTGGAAACATTTAGTGGGAAAAACAAGACATTGGTGCACTTTCAATGAGAAAAACAGCCGGTTGGCACGGTCACTAGGCACCTTTGGTGGGAAAAACAACACATTGGTCCGCCTTCAGTGGGCAAAACGACCAGTCCCTACACATTTTCGGTGGGAAAACAGCCTACCACTAGGCACTTTTAGTGGGAAAACAGTCCGTTGGGCACCTTTGGGGGGAATAGCACGTTGGTACATATTTGGTCGACAAAGCAGCCCATCGGCACGATCACTAGGCAATTTTGGTGGGAAAATCAACATGATGGTGCAGCTTCAGCCGGAAAAATAGTCCATTGGAACAGTCGCTAAGCACCTTTTGTGGGAAAAATAACCCACTGGGGACCTTCGGTGGGAAAACAACACACTGCTGCACGTTCAGTGGGTAAAATAACTTATTGGAACTATCACTACACACCTTCGGCGGGAAAAATAGCCCGTTGACGTAATTTTGGTGGGGAAAACAACCTGTAGGTGTGGTGGCTAGGCACTTTCGGTGGGAAAACAGCCCGTTGGGCACCTTAGGTGGGAAAAACAGCACATTGGTGCACCTTTGGTGGGCAAAATAGCCCTTCAGAACGGTCGCTAGGCAATTTTGGTGTAAAAAATAGCACATTCATTCACCTTCGATGGGCAAAGCAACGAATCATCAAGGTCGCCAGGCACCTTTGATAGGGAAAACAGCAGGTTGGTGAACTTCAGTGGGAAAAACAAGTCGTTGGCACAGTCGCTAGGCACCTATGGTGGGAAAAACAACCCGTTTGGCACTTTCAGTGGGAAAAACAACACATTTATTCACCTTCGGTAGGAAAAACAAAACGTTGGTTCACCTTCGGTGGGCAAAACAGCCAGTCGGTGTGGTTGCTAGGCACTTTTGGTGTGAAAACATCCCGTTGGGAAACTTAGGTACGAAAAACAGCATGTTGGTGCACTTCCTACGGGCAAAACAGCCTATCGGCATGGTCGCTAGGCACTTTCAGTGGGAAAATAGCAGTTTGGCAACTTAGGTGTGAAAAACAGCATGTTGTTGCACCTTCGGTGGGCAA
>JAOSBO010000209.1:32873104-32891224 GCA_027563915.1 Erythroxylum rotundifolium | reverse complement strand
TTTTTTTTTTCTGAAACAAATATTCTAATCATAACTTGCAAAGTGTCTACTTTTTGCCATAGCAGCAGAGTCAAAGCTGCAAGCTTATCATGTTGAAAGAAACAAAGGGAAATGTGCCCTTTTAACATTTATCTTCATATGGCTTCAAGTCTGACAAGGTCATTCAAACCAATATAACAGATGTATGATTGAAAGTGTATACTGGTCGATGATTAATCAAATTACTTCTACGTAATTGCCAGCCATGACTGCTAATTCTCTAAACATACCATCTGGCACAGGTGGGAGGAAACAAAAAAAAGAAAGAAAACAAGGCAGTTCATGCTATAATCTAGAGTTTTACAATGCATCGAGTCTAGATATACAATTAAGCAAAAAGAAGCAGAATAGTCCCAACTGGACTTGTTAATTCTTATTAATCCTGAACAATATGGGACAATCCAGTAGACAAAGAAACTCCCAAAGAAATACCTAACAAAGCCTCATAAGCTTTTATCTAAGTTAAGAAAAATCAAGAATAAAAAAGCAAGATATAGTGGAAGAAGCAAATTGATAAGCAACTTACGCAATAGCCCAACATCTGTATTTATACAGTAATTGATTACAACAGAAAGTATATACACCATACACCTGTCCAGAAGATTGTTATACACTAGGCACAATATTAAACACTACTATATGAATAAATAATTAGTTACAATTCTTAACAATCTACAATGGGATTGGCCACTGCAAATTATGTGAAACTCGGCAAGACTTTGGCTTCCTGTCCTCCTTCTACATGACAAAGCAAGATCCCAAGAAAGAGCCTACTTCTCATATTACAGCAAATTACTTTGAATCAACTCCAAATTTCTCTCATAAACCATACAAGTTACACGAAAATCCGAAGTTTCTTTCCATTCGTTCAAAGTACTAACTCTCTTTTGAGAGCCCTAATTCACGCTAAAGAACAACAACCCAAGAACATCCACCGGAAAGATAGTAACCAACTGATTTTGCTGACACTTAGTCACATTCATAATCTGAACAAACGAATAACAACATTTTGGTACTTGAATATCAACAATCAAGTTCAAAGAGTACCGTTTACTTTGCGTTCGCATTCAACTCCAAATTTCTCTCATACACCATACAAGTTACGCTAAAATCCAAAGTTTCTTTCCATTCCTGAAAACTACTACCTCTCTTTTCAGAGCCCTAATTCACACTAAGGAACGACAACCCAAAAACATCCACCGGAAAGATAGGAAACAACTGATTTTGCTGAAACTTAGTCACATTCATCGTCTGAACAAACGAATAACAACATTTTTGGTACTTGAATATCGACAATCAAGTTCAAAGAGTACCGTTTACTTTGCGTTCGCATTTGACCAGTTTATGATCAATGATTTCCTCTCCATACGTAATATCTGCGCCATATTCAGCAGCTAACAATCTAAACGGTAGCGTCCCCTATAGAAAACCAATTAAAACAAGAGTATGGAACGATTAGGGTTTGAATTGGAGATTAAAAAAGGACAATGGAGGGTTAAAGAAAGAGACTCACAACTCTAACCATGGGAGCTAGCACCAACTTGTCTCTGTACTCCATCTTCTTCGATTTGTCGAAGCAGACAACAGAGAGGCGCTCCAATTCTAATATCCTTATTCTATTATTGCTTCAATCCAAATAAAAAAATCCAATTAAATATATAAAGTTTAAATTAACTGAGATTTAAATTTTAAAATGTTAAATTTTGAATTTAAGAGGTTTAAGTTGAATTTAATATGAAATTCAAAAATTCAAAAAAAGCTTAAAATTTGAATTCAACTACTGTTTCTTGGAAGAAACTTTGAAGTCATTGAAGTTTAAATTAAATTCGAATTTATTTTAAAATTTTTATAAAATTAATTTAATTCATTATTATTATTGCTTAATTTAAATTTTATATTTTTTATTTATAAAAAAGTAATTAAAGATTATTGGTAAATATAAATTTTGTTTTTTTAACCATTTTTGGCTATCAATGGAGCCGGATTTAAGTTTAATTTTGAAAATTTAGATTCAATTGATTATTTATATATATATATATAATTAAAAATAACATCATTTTTATTAAAATTTTGAAATTATATTTTAAGAAAAAAAGTTTAAATTAATTGAATTCACCTATTGAGCCGGGTCGAGTCGTAAATTTTGCCAAGCCTATTTTTCACAAAATACTCAAATTCCAATTTATTTTGCTAATCAAATTTAGAGCTAAACTATTTTCTTAACGAACGAAGAGAATACCAAATGACCCAGACAAAATAGGGTAGTGCGACCCACAAATCCTAATTAATCCGTGCTAAATCCATAATTATGTGTTAATCCTATTTAACAAACTCACATCTATATAAATATATGGGATTCTGAAAGATAATATCAGATATTTTCTTTTAATTAACCCAATTCTTAATGTGTTCTATTAAGGGGGTGTTTAACAGACAACTTATCAGCTATTTTTTAGCTTATTGACCATCTTAAAGAGTTATTGATATATTTGGTGAATGACTTTTTTTTTTATATATTCGGGAGGCAGACAGTTGAAATAAGTAAAGTACATCAACACCCTCAAGGGGGCTTAAATGCAAATCTCGAAACTAGAGACTTGGCTAAAGAGTCTTGTGGACTAATTGGGAAGCTAGCACCTTCCTTTGGAAACTCAACAAGCGGACTCTCCGATGTATTCACCTGGGGAGCTGACACCAATCGATTAATGGACTGCGGCGGTGAAGCTCCGGCGAGGCTCCTCCTTTGCCTCTGTTGCACAACTCGGGAGGCGCTAGTCAAGGAATCTGATGGCGGAATGCATTGGGTGTCTCCTTCCGACAATGGCCTTGGCGTTGTTATAGGGTGCCTCGGAGAAGCAAGAACCGGCGGAATGGGCAACCAAATCTCACAAAATGCCGAGCTTGTTGCGCTTGTCTAAACTGGTTGCTGATAGATCTCCGGCCTCCCCTCTGGTGTTACTTCGCCCCGGTTTGTGAGTGACGACCTCTTGCGATGGTGTGGATCCAGATCTGGACGCAATAACAGAGATTGGGTTGTTCTGGTGTCGTACCCTGCTGCCTGAACTCCTCTATTAGAGTCTGCGATGTTTCCCAAGGTAAATACTCTTTTTCCTTTTAGTAATGACATCTCTTGTGCTGCTTTGGCAGCCGACTCTCCTCCCTCGTCTGCCCCTGCGTGCAAGGGATGGGATACGCCCATCCCCTTCCCCCTCGCCCCGGGTGCTGGATTTTTGAGACGCTCTCTGAGATGTATTCCCTTGGTTGATGCACGAGTTGTGACTGCTGCAAATAATCCGTTGATATCATCTCATAGTGTTGAAGGGCCAAGCCTTGTTTAGCTAGCCTATCAGCTTCAACATTATGCTCTCTATTGATGTACCTGAGACAAAACCATTCCCAGTACTTCAATTCTTGCAGAATCCTAAGAACCAGTGGAGGTCTAGCTTCTCCATTTTTAGGATTCTGGATTAGTTCTAAGGCATCCTTATTGTCAGAGTGTACTGTAATCCTATGCAAACCTCTCTATCTAGCGAGTTGCAGGCTGAGGAATATTGCCCACAATTCCGCTTGAGTGGGGCTGCACGTACCCAACTTTCTTTTGAAGCTAGACATTCTTCTCCCCTGTATATCGTATAAAATCCCTCCAGCCACTGCTAGACCTACACTTCTGGACATTGCGCCGTCGGTGTACAACCTCAGAACCTCATGAGGGTTGTTACCAATTAGTTCAAGACTTTCGGTTGGATCCCCTCCTGAGGTAATTCCTGGGGGCGTCTTTTCTTTTGATCGCCGGTGTACATGAAGCTCTTATGGTTTTCTTTCGCTACTGCCATGATCCTTAGAGGGATGCTTCTTCTAGCCGTAGCAGTGTGCTCAAAAATTTCAGAGTTCCTTGAGCACCATAGATTCCAACATGTGTGTATGAACCAAGTTGACCACGCGATCTCGTCCTACATAATATTCAAAGTTAGATTCATAATTATCCAATTTGAGATGCTTACCTCTGACCAAAATGTAGCTGGGAGCATTGGTCTTATTTCTCTCCATGTGGTCTTGCTTCGATAGCAATCGCGTAGGACATGAATGGCTGTCTCGTGTTCTCCGCAGAGGTGGCATTTCGGGTTTAATGAAATCTGTCTCCTCCACCTCTCATGATTTGTCATCAGCACACCTTTCAGAACTTTCCAAATGAAAAGTTTCAATTTTTCTGGAATTTTCAGCTTCCAAATAGTCATCCATTGGTTGTTTTCCTCCTTCCACTTCTGGGCCCCTAAGAAATTGTAGGATGATTTTGTCGAGAACATTCCTTTGGAGGAAGGAAACCACTGTACTCCATCATCGCCGGCAGAAGGGTCTGGCGGCGGGGTGTCTCGTATCTCAGAAAGTAACATCTCTGGGATTAAAGAGCTGAACTTGCTCCAATCCCATGTACCTGACAAGGAAGAGAAGTAGTTAGCTATTTTATGAATATCAGAATAAGGGATAGAAACACTTACCTGCTCGATTAGAGTGACATTTGAAGGGAGCCAGCGATCAAGCCAGAACTTGACTGTCTCGCCGTTTCCTAAGTTCCATCGCACTCCTGCTAGTAGCGTGTCCCAAATTTTGTGAAGTTACAAGAATAATTAAGACCCTGTTCACTTTGGGAGCCCTCTGCGTATCTCATTCTGGTGGAGGTTATACTTAGCCAAAAAGATATCCTTCCACAGTTTGTTATGGTTAGAGATAAGATCCCAACCAAGCTTCATAATCAAGGCAGTGTTACTATCTCTAAACTTTTGGAGTCTTAACCCTCCTCTGTTTTTGGGTTGACATATGTCTTCCCAATTGACAAGACTCATTTTCTTTTCTTCCTCGGATCCTCCCCACAGGAAGGTTCTCCGAATCTTGTCCAAATCATCGGTTGTGGACTTAAGAAGAAGAGAAGACTGCATAATATAACCAGGTAGACTTCCCAACACCGATTGACAAAGTGTTAATCTACCTGCCATGGATATGCGCTTGGCATTCCAAGAAGAGGCTTTCCTCTTCATTTTAAAAATTAATTCTCTGTTTCCCACTCTTGACTGTTTACCATGGGAAACTTCAGCCCCAAGATACCTTCCAAATGAAGATGTTCTTGGGATGTTTAGAATCCTACATATTTCACATGCCAAATTATTATCCATATTAGGAGAGAAATACAAGCTGGACTTCTCCCTATTTATTTTTTGACCTGAGAATAATGAGAAGGTAGTCATTACCTTTTGGATAACACATGCCTGTGCCTTGTTTGCCTTAGTGAACAAGACTAAGTCATCCGCGAAGAGCAGGTGAGAGAGGGTAGTTTCTCCTTGACCAAAGGTCATCGGAAGCCATTCTCCTGAAGCCACTTTCTGGTTAATCAGGTGTGATAGTCTTTCCATACAGAACACAAAAACATAAGGTGAAATTGGGTCCCCTTGGCAGACACCCCTTTATGGTTTGAACTCTGTACCGAGTGAGCCTTCCCATAGAACCTGCAGGGAACTTGAGGACAGAGAGCTCATAATAACTCTAATTAGCATGTTAGGAATACCCGATTCTCGTAGGGTGTCCTGAATGAATGGCCATCTTATTCTGTCAAACGCCTTGGCCAAATCCACTTTAATCGCCATCCATTAACTTGTCCTTTGCGGCTATCGATCTCATGTATTACTTCTTGGATGGCCACTATGTTCTCTATGATGTTCCGGCCCTTGATAAAGCTGGTATGTGTTGGGAGAACTAAATTGTTCATGACCAAGCTAAGCCTATTGGCTATTAGTTTGGTAATGATTTTAGCCCCCCCATTTAGAAGACTAATAGGGCGGAAATGGCTGGGTTGTGTGGGGTTCTTGATTTTTGGAATTAGCACTATAACACCTTTGTTGAGAATAGGGTCCATATCCCCTGAGGTAAAAACATGCTTAATCATCGAACATAGGGAAGGAGCCACTGTCTCCTAATTATGTTGAAAGAAGCCAGGGGTAAAGTCATCAGGTCCTGCGGCTTTATGGGGACTCATGTGAAATGTAGCCGTCCTGATTTCTTCCTCCGAGATACCCTGCGCTAACAACTTCAAAGCGAGATCAGATAATTTAGGGAAAGCATTTCTTACCGGAAAGGTTGTGAGTGGCTCACTGTCCTTGCACTAATAGAGATAATGGAAAAAGGATGACATAACCCGATTAATTTCCTCTTTGTCGGACATCCAGTTGCCTGAATCAAGCTGCAGCCTGGTTATTTTCTTGATTCTCCTCTTGTGTCGGTGAAGCGCGTGGAATACTTTTGTATTCCTATCGCCATGCACAATCCAATATGCCCTCTGATTTTGCAGTTTGAGCTCGTATTCCTCTGTTAATATCTGTTCCAGCTTTGTTCGCAGTTTGAGCTCCAATTTTCTGACCCCTTAGTTGTAAGCCTCCGGGGCCAGTTGCTGGATCCCCTCTATTCTGCCTAGAAGACATCGCTTTTGTGTATGTAGGTCGCCAAATATGTCAATTTTCCAGTTGTTTATTCTTTCTCATACTTTGCCAAGTGAGTCCTGGAAGTCCACCCCTTCAGACCATTGGCTTTTTAACCACCATCCCACATATCATGGAGCTCCCATGCATTTAAATATCTGAAGGTCTTCGAAATCACATCCAGACCTATCTTAGAAGCAGTACAAGTAAGGAGAGGGCAATGATCAGATTCTAACCTGGCCAAGTGTTTGACAGAAATTTGCTTGAATTGTTTGGATGCCGCCTTTTTACATAAAACTCTATCCAAGTGCTCAAGGCAATTCCCGCGTTTCCAAGTGAACTTAGACCCTGAGAATCCGAGGTCTATCAATTCAGCTGCCTTAATCCAGTCTATGAATTTGTGGCATCCTTTTGGAGGTCGACTCCAGATTTTTTACTTGAATCAATAAAGGCATTGTAGTCATCCATTGCCAGCCATGGGACATTAATTGAACCTGCAAGAGAAAACAATCTTTCCCAAAGACCTCTCCTAATAGTAGGTTGGGGGCTTCCATATATAACCGTACAGGGAAAAGAGGACTCATCTTCGAGGGTTACCTTCAAGTGGATGAATTTCCAATTATTTTCAAGAATATGAATATGAATATGAATATTTTCCTTCCACATGATCCAAATCCCTCTACCAAGAAAAGTTAATCGCTTCCACTCAATGGGAGAAGGGGAAGCCTATCTTCTTAATTGAAGGGTTGGCTTCTCTACCACTAACACGTGGTTCTAAAATACAAACTACATTAACTTTGTGCAATTTGATGAAGTATTTTAAAGTGGATATAGTTTTGGAACTAGCCAAACCTTGGCAGTTCCAACATAGAATGGAAGTTGTCATATTAATAAAATGATGGAATTAGAGGTACAGAGGTGTATCTTATGTGTCGGACATCACCCCATTCGAGTGGGAGCTTTGCGGCTCTCCTTGAGATGTGTTATCTGATTTTTGAGGGTCTTGAGGAAACTCCGTAAGGTCCATCAAGAGATTACCACCATCGGGGGTTTGAACTTGACTCTACCTTTTTCTCCCACATAAAAACCTTTTTGCATTGCAGAACCAGGTTCCTGTCACTCTTCACCTGTTTTCTACAAATGCAAGTTAGAATTATGGGAGGGGTTAGGGTGTTGAATGTGTATTACTGTATGATTTGATGACTGTTCTGCTCTGATTTCTGCAGGGCTGTTACTTGCTTGGGGAGCGTCAGCTCCATTATCAGAGTCTTGTGCTGAGTTTGCTTTGGTAGAAGCTTGGAGGGACTGCTGGTTCAAGCTGCTTTTATCAGGTGATGTATGCGGCTGTTTCTTTGCCCTTAGATGTCGTTAGGTTGGTCAATTTGTTTTCTTTTTGTGACTGATGCTTTTTTGTTACTGTTGTGATTGACTGTGTATTTTGGAGTCCTTCTTGGCGCAGAGAGTACTATATCTGTTGAGGCGATGTGCAGGAGATGAGGTGGATTGAAGGGTTTAGCTGGCATATGAGAACTATTTGTCGCATTGGATGTGGGAGCTGATTCTTCAGCACCAGCAGGGCTAGACGTGTCTTTTTCCACGCCCAAGTCAAGATCCTCCAATTGGGAAAGAGCGTCAAACCTTGAAGAGGTCTGGATGGAAAGATTTTTGTTGCCTTCTTTGATTGTATCCTTTCCTTTCTTTGTGGTGCTTTCTTTCCCTTTATTTTGGGAGCTTCCCATATCACCTTTAGTCTTAATGGCTTGCTGATTTTGTGCTCTAGATTGTGCCTGATTTTGTGCTTTAGATGGTGTTAACTTTGTTGCTGGTTTCCTTATCTTTTTTTGGGCAATCATCCATGGCCCCAGCTCCGCAAGATTTGACCGTTGGAGCTCTTTGTTGGAATTTTCCATGTTTTGCTGCGGAATTTGCGCTGGAACAGCGACCACCGGAGATTTGGGTTGGGACACCATCGACGCCGGCGTAGAGCTTGATGGGGCTGCTTCCTTCGCTTTTCCAGAATCGTTATTTGCCTCAGAAATATCCGACTCGCTATTTTGTTGACCATGAACATTCTCTGTTAATTTATAAGGGTATAAATCAGCTGAATGACCATACCTTCCGCATTTGTAGCAAATGTGATGAAGGTCCTCGTACTGCACAGGATAGGCCATCCCATCAATTATTACGTTGGGGATGAGAGGTTTATTCAAATCTAGTTTAACAGCGATGCAAGCGAATTGTCCGCACTCCGCTGCTAGTATATGGATATCGATTTTTAAGTATACTCCAATGGGCCTGACGATTTCTTTCAAGAGATCTACTTGGAAGAAATCGAGAGAGAGACCGGGGATCCTCAGCCATGTGGCTACCAATGAAATGTGGTTGGCCTTAGGATTAAAGTTCCTTTCCGATGGTAGAATGTTGATGTAGTGTCCCATTAATGTCCACGGGCCACCTAATAGAATATTTTGAAAATCAACCTCCTCGTCCAATTTCAGCATATATTATCCCTCCGCTAAATCCATCAAATGGATGTTTCCATGGGGCTTCCACAATGCCATCAGGTGTTGGTAGAGTGTTTTGTAGTTGATTTCGCGCCCGAGAGGTCGTATTATGAGGCTATGCCCCAAATTCTCTTGTATTCTGCGATGAACATCATCTGAGAACGTAACGACCGGAATGCCATCAATAGTTTCGTGATGAACGTCTCCCGGCTGGATTGTAATGGGATTGGCATGTAAACCTGCATTAAAATTAATCTTACCGTGACTTCCTTGGCTCAGTTTTTCTTTGAATGTCATTGGCGGGACTGTCTGTTTAGGCAAATCTTCCTTCATTGTGCTGAAGTCAGTGCTGCCGCCTTCAACCATAGGAATGTTAGAGTTGTTGGTATCCGACGAAATCTTGCCATCCGAGTCATTCATATCAGGGCCTGCAACATTAGCAACCAAAGTGCTAGGCCCTTCCTCATTCTTGTCAACAGAATTGAGATCTGTACCAACTTTATTTTTAACCTTTTTTGTTGCAAGGGATTCCACTAGCGTGGGAAAATCATTATTGTCATCCATTACCACATCCATAGAGGACATGGTTAAAGATGATGAAGATCTCGATGGTTACGGAATGTCTGATTACTGTTCTCGAAACTGGAGTGGCTTCGGGTGATGTAGAAGAGGGTGCTGTGTTTCACGGTGCTTTTACCAGTGAAGTTGGTGAATGACTTATTAATTAGCTTATTTGACCCTAATAAGCTAATTTATAAGAAATTAGCTATTATCTTAATGACAGTATTGCCTTCTACTTTTGTTCTGTGTGTTTTCATAGTTGATTTTTTTGGTATCGTACAATTATGTCATGAAGTTTGGAAGAATATAATAAAGAATTAATTAAACTTTTTAATATTTATTTAATTTTATAATATTATTTTACATTTAAAAATACCATAATATTAAATTTTGAACATAAATAGTCGAATCAAATTAATATTTTTAGTATATAATTACTATATATCGTATTTGTGTCATACTATAATTATATATATATTTAATTTATTAAATAATAAAATTCATACATATTATATAAAAATACTAATATGATCTGCACCATTCGTATTAATAGAGAATTTAACGTTGTTGTTATTATTATTATTATTATTATTATTATTATGTTTTTTATTAAAGTTATAAACTTAATTTTTGTAAAATTAAATATTTAAATCTAATTTTTTATAAGAATATTTAATGAAATACTAAGAAATATAACATTTATACACTCACAAGTTACTTTACACATCAACAGCTAATACTAAATAGCTAATTTTACCAAATATTTTTAATAAACTGATGATATTATCTGCTGCTCAAATTGGCTATCAGCTAATCGCCGATAGAATCAATTAATAGCTAATGCAATCTAATAATCGCTGATAGAATCAATTAATAGCTAATGCAATCTAATATTTGTCAAACAAAGTAAACATTTATATGATGTCTATACAAATATGTGTACAAGGAAGCATGTGAAACAAAGAAATAGGCAGAGAAGACCTCGTTCTAATTAATCCGTAATAATACCGAAGTTAGTTTTATGGACCTGTCAAATCCCATATTATGCCTTTCATTTTCCTTTTACATAATTTCTTTATTTTTTATCTCAAAACCCTAATTCTGTGGACTCCAAGTGCCTATTTCTCGTCCACCCCCTCTCCATCTCTCCCTCTTCAATCTCCAGCGAAATCTAGATCGTCCGACGACGGTTTATATTGATCTCTGTATTGATACAGGTGTGTCTTTTCTGTTTCTTTTTCTTCCTCGATTTCTCGTTGGTTTATTGGCCGATGGGTTTCTGTCTCTTCGAATTTTGGAGATTTGGGAATTTGATAATGTTGGATAATTTTCTGTCGAAATCTCCGATCTAATCCGTTTCTTTTACCCGATTTTCACTTGGTTCGATTAGTACGGTCTCAGAGGGCGAATGGGGACGCAACAAATGTGTCCCAATTATAAAAGACAAAGTTTTGAAGATCGTTAAATTCGTGTTTGTTTATGCGTATTCGTGCTTAGGAATTGGTTAAAATTTTGAAGAATATCGTTCATGGGTGCTGGGTCCCTTTGGGATTCCTTTTGTGTTGGAAATGAGAGTCAATACTCGGGAACTTCGAGAGTCAAGTGTTAGGAGTGAGGTGTAACAGTAGTAATGTTTAATTTAGGTTTGATCAGGTAAGGGAGATGATGTTATGGATCAATACGATCAAAAGCTTGAAGGCTGAGAGAGTTCCTGTTGAATGACATCTCTTGGGTTTCAGAATTCAGACGCTACTTATATAAACACCCTTGGAAATTTGAGCACTAGGCCCAAAAAGTTAATAAAGCAGCTTGGAATTCTGAAGCCATCACTTAAGGGATCGTCCATTGGCTATATGTCGTGTTTGTAAGTGGTTCAATCTTATTATCCCAAGAGGATGCATAAGTATAGGCATGGTAAAAGCCTTGGAATCCAACTTTGCTAAGGTCTCACTTCACTATTAATATTTATGTCACTGCAGCTTACCGTAATCTTTGGTCAACTATGTTTGATGACTTTAAGGGAAATTGAGTTGCTGTTATAGGCTTCGAAGATGTAAAATACGAAGTACCATGAGCTAAAAAGTTGTGATTTATTTTTTCTGAGACTTTTAGACCTGATAAAGAGATGTATTGTATAAGATTTATTTTTTCTGAGACTTTTAGATCTGATAAAGAGATGTATTCTATGAGCATTTCAAGTTCTTTTAGCTCTGGTTTATAATTAGTGGAACTAGATTTGCATCTTTCTTGTTACGACAAAAACTGCAACTATGCTTATAATTCTTGTAACAAATCCAGCTCTGTTGGTTTGAAATGAAATTGTAGATGAAGTGGTTAACATAAAAACAGCGCCATTTCATGGGCTGGTTTTCATGATTCACATTCAGACTTTATTAATCAGTAATTATTTGATTGAGTAGAGTTCAAATTTTGTAATATATATAAATATCTATTGCCCTTGGCTTACATTTTGATGTTTGGCTCAACATATTGCTGTGGAAACTAGTTTTATCCTTGCTGATTTTTGGTGAAAAACAAAGGGTAGAGATATTGGCATCCCAATTTCCTTTTCCTTCATTGGGTCCATATGCAATCGAGAAAAAGGTTTATTGCATTGGTTTAGGAATATTACAGTTGACATTTTAACAGGGAAAAGAAGTTTTTATGTGATTTTGGGATCAGTGCTCCATCTAGGATGGAGAAGGTTGTGGGCTGAACTTGTGCTTGTTACTAAATCTTTCAGATTTATCTGGAGAGTATTGAACTTTAATTTTTTTTCTTCCAGTAGAAGATTTGGGTATTTCTGTTTCCATTGTCTTATTATAGTTTTTTTTTTGACAATTCGCAGCATGTCAAGATTTTGAAGTTCTAAATACTGAATTACTGCTTTCTCAATGCTTGAAAGTTGTTTGAAATTGTGAATAAGTGATGACTGCAGAAGAGTTTTAATGTGTCTTGATACTTATTATATTTTTGTGATTTTACTGTGCTGTTGTGAATCATGATATATAATTAAAAAATGAAAATTTTCCTGGTAGGTTGTCCATGAACAAGATGTCTCAAGCATCAAAAGCTACGTCCAAGGACAAAAAGATTTTGAAGGAGGCCCAGAAGGCGCCATCAAAGCCTGCAGGACCTGCAAGTGCAGCTAGTGGTACACCAGCTAATGCATATAATCCTCTTTCTGGAACCTTTCTCACTCTTGAAAGAATTCCAACATCTTCTGCTTCACCATTACCTGTTAATGGCCGTTTCCAGACCATAGATGAGACAGATGATCATGGTGGTGGTTTACCTGGAGTGGAGTGTGATTCTGTCTCAAACAATGGTAGCTGGTCTGGAGAATCAGAAGATCACAAAGATAAAATGTCTAATCCTCCAGCTCGACAGGATATAATACCAGGAGCTGACAATGACAAGCGGGAAAAAATTCGTCAAAAGAATGAAAGAAAGCACCAGCGCCAAAAGGAGAGGCGAGCTCAGGAATTGCACGAACGATGCAGTGGTTATCTTATGTCAAGAAAGCTTGAAACACTTGCACAGCAGTTGGTTGCAATGGGATTTTCTCATGAACGGGCTACAATGGCTCTTATATTGAATGATGGCAAAGTAGAAGAATCTGTTACCTGGTTGTTTGATGGAAATGAAGATGCTGAGAAATATAGGGATCAAAACCTTGGTGGTGGTAATTTGAAAATTGATATATCAAATGAAATTGCTCGGATTGCTGATATGGAGATCAGATTCAAGTGCACCAAGCAGGAGATTGAAAGAGCAGTAGTGTCCTCTGAGGGTGATCTTGACAAGGCTGCAGATATGTTAAGATCACTAAAGCTTGAACCACCTGTTCCACCAAAGCCTGAAGAAACCGGTGATCCTCCGACAGTTAATAATCGTAAACCTTTGGTAGTCATGAGCCAGAATGTGGTAAGTCCACAACCTAGATCCAATCCGCCATTGATGATAAATCAAAGAAGAGATAACAAGGATTTTAACTATGCAAAAACAACTGTCCCTATTGGATCCTTAGAGTTGGGGGGTAAAAGTTTGCAACCTTTGAAGAAAGCGCAACAAAAGCTGGAGTGGGCAAAACCCCAACAATCTGCCGTGCCAGTGGAGAAAAGGTGGGCCAGTGCAGGGTCAAATCCTTCGGTTTCTTATTCTTTGGCCTCATCTCTAAAAGTTTCACATCTGCCATCCAAGACAGAAACTCACTATTTGGCTGCTGGAAGTGAATATAAGAACCTTCAGCCAGGTGTAGTTAGGGAGCCGGTTGTGATGATGCAGCGACCTCAATCAGTAAACACCAATCCTGTTCCAGCTACAAGCATAAGCTCATCACCTGGAACAAGCAGTTGGTATCCCACAAACGGTGTCGATATCATTATGTCCAATGGCTTGATGCCTAACATTGCATCCGCGACGAGTCTCAACCTTGGCAATGTAAATTCAAATCAGATGCTCCACCAACTTCAGTATCAACAACAACTAGCACCCAGCAACGGTTCAGGGGTTTCTCCTGGAACTAGCAAAGGAAATAGTTTGCGGAGTAGAATGACATCAAATACTCCGGCTGCTGCTGCTGCTGCTTCCTCTCTTGGACTCTTCTCTGGTTTGGGTTCAGCTGGCTCATCCGGGGCATCTTCTCCTGTTGATTGGAGCACCGCAGGCTCAATGGCAGGTCTAGACTATGCCAGCATAGATTGGAGTATGGATCGTGGCCCAACTTCTTCAAGACCCGGTGGATTGTGGGTTGGTCCAGGTTCTTTAAAGAATGACAGCCAAGTGTATGATTCAAATCCTTCTAGGTTAGGGATTAAGCTAGCGTTAAGATCAACTCCCAATGGTAATGGTACATCCATGATAGGATTGCCAGATGATGGAGTGACAAATGCTGAAACCTCTGCTTCTGGCTCTCATGACTGGACTTCCCCATTTGAAGGGAGAGATCTCTTGAGCTTGCCCAGACAGTTTGTTTCATCTCCTTCGCTGTAGAGTGTGGGGAAATGAATTCTACAATAAAATGATTACAAAAAACCTCAAAGTGCGTTTGGTTTTGATGTTGGTTCTCGTTCTTCCGATGCTTGTCATGTTTTGTTCAACAGTACCAATTTCAAATGGAAGAAAGCATCCAAGAGCCCTTTGCTTTAGTACCTTTATCCTTTCCTTTTAATTATAATTGCAATTGATGCTCAAGATTTTGGATCTGCCCTTTCGCTTTCTTGGACATTAGGTCGCCACCTATACTGAGCAACGTCTTAAGGGCTAGAAGCATGTGAAACACCGGCAATGTCTAGATGCTAGACTAATCCCAGGTGCTGCAAAGCTGTACATTCTTGTTAATCCTAGAAATGGTGGTGTTAATATTCAAGGTGAGGTAATCCTAGGATGCAGGTGAATTGATAAGACGCTTTTTTTGGCTTAACTGAGGTTGTGGGTTAGAATCCTCCTTATGTATGTAGCTGTTTAAAATTTAGGGATAGAGTTTTGCCTCCCGTAAGAAATCTATCCGGCTTGAGTGGAGATTGGTTTAGGTGTGGTTGACTTAAAGGTGTCTTCCTATAGTTGAGATTCGCCTAGGACATTTCGTGAGCAACAAAAAAAAAAAATCAAGACGAGGTTTTGAAAGCCAAGAAATTGATATAGTGACGGATACTTGTTAAAGATCAGAAGACTAATGAGTATAAGAACGATAACAAAGTTTGGACCGAAATTAATGGATTCAGATTGGAAGTTAACAAATTAAGATTAATTTGTTTATATTTAAGATTAAAGTCAGAGTTGGGTTAGGCTTAAAAAATTAGATTTGGATTAAACATGGACTGCAAATCTAAAATTAGGCCTGGTAAATGGGTTTAGGCTTTTCATGTATGTTCAAAGTCCAAATGGACTCTATTCGGTCTTGGGTTTAAAATTAAACCGAAAATTAAATCAATAAGATAAAAGATTTAAGGTTTAAAAGATTTAATTGATATTAAACAATCGTAAAATTGGTTAAAATCGAATAAAATTAAAAAATTTAAAAAATCCTGAAAAAAGATTATATTTATTAATCGAAAATTTTGAAGTTTAATTAAAAAAAAGACTGTTAAATGAAAATTAATTAGTTTATTTTACTTTATAAAAATTGAATAATTTACATAAAGTAGCCGTTTAAGTAATAAATTGATCGATTTTTAATAAAAATTATTAAATTACATCAAACTGAAAAGTTAATAACTGGAATAAAAATTGATTAGTTTAAAAAAATTTATTATTAAAGCAGTTTGACTGGTTCAATTTTTTAAATATTGATAAATATAATACAAAAAGAAATTATGGGACTAGGAAAAGATATACTAATGCAAAAGGAAGGGCAAAAGCTTGCCGTGATCATTAGGTCGTTTCCTTCGCTAGGTCGTGGACGTGGATCTTACATTCGATTTTGACCAAATTTAGACATGGGTTAGTTAGTTAGTTTGGGCCTATGTTGGACTGGAATCTAGACTTCATTGGCGTATGTTTGCTTGGCACTGTGCTTCAATTGTTGAACTTGTGCTCAAATGAACTTTTTTTTATGGGTTGCAACACTATTTGGCTGAAGATAAGATTCTCTGTCTAATTTTTATGATGTTTTATTCTGTCTAATGAATCTCAGCCATTTATTTATGCAGGTCTCACAATTTTCATGCAAGACTCACGTGAGACCTACATAAATAAATGACTGAGATTCAGTTGACAGAATAGGACACCATAAAATTAGACAGAAGATCCGGACTCGGCTTAAGATAAGATCCTCTGTCTAATTTTTATGGTGTCTTATTCTATTCAATGAATCTCAGCCATTCATTTATGCAGGTCTCACATTTTTCATGCAGGACTCACGCGAGACCCACATAAATAAATGATTGAGATTCAGTGGATAGAATAAGACACCATCAAATTGGATAGAAGATCCGGACTCACCAGGCTTATCCTTAGACACTATGCTTTGAGTTGAAACAAGCATAGATAAGATATGTCGCCGTGAAAGAACATACCCTTTTCATGTCTTTACTTCAACTTCAGGTTTTGGCAAGCCATACTAAGATTTACATAATCTTGGAATTCATCACCGGTGGCGAACTGTTTGATAAAATTGTGAGTAGTCAATGTTTTGATCCAGCAGCATAAAGGGCAGTGGGATGGGCGGTTCTGAAATCATTTTCTCTGGCCACTGTTTGTGGGGTTGCATTGCTAACCTTGATTTTGGATGTGCATCATAGGAGTGAGGGAGGGTTGATAATATAATATAGTGAAGTATTGTTTTGATAAAGAATTTATAATATAATATAATATAAAAATTGTTTATTATTTTACATTCCATCTTAAACCTTTCAAATCGTAGATTTTTTATTTTTACTGTTTAGGATGGAACGAGATGTACTATGAAACTGTTCTTTTCTATCTCATTACACTATAAACCCTCCTTATAAATAATAGAATAACATTACATTTCACTCTATTAATAAACTCTCATCCAAATATAGCCTTAGGGATAGAGGAGGACGATGACGACGAGGGGATTTCGTGTATTTTTATAATCTTTATTTTTATGAACTAGTGTCTTGAAACTTTTTGTTATATATAATATTTCATTTTAATATTATGAAAAAGCATAATATTAAATTATTAATCCTTTCTAGTAACAAGTTGAACTTTATGAACATTAATATTGTTCCTTCCACTTAATGTTAAATATTACTACACCAGCTTTGGCAAATTTAGAACCACATTTAATTTATAAGATATTAGTTTTAAGATGATCCATCTTATTCCAAAGTAATTTCAATAACATAAGAAATTCATAAGTTTATCTTTTTTTTTTAGCTTTCAATTTCTGCAAAATATAGCATTTGTATATATTCCATTTTTCTTTTTTAAAATACTAAAACATGGTTAATTCAAACAATAAAAATAATAAATTAATTAAAAATATTATAGAATTAAATTAAAATATATACTTTTTAAAAAACTTAGTTGGCTAAATTGCTACTACTTTGTTCTTAGTCATTTAGCTTAAATATTCTCTTACAACAAAAGCAGCAATAATGAGGATTATTGGACTTTGATGTATTTATTATTTCAATAAAATATGTTATTTTTACATATTTTTATAAATTTTCATTTTTATTTATTATATAACAATTTTATAACGGTTCAATGTCGATTGAACCTTTAGATCTTGAACTTTTTCTTTGACTGGTTCGATATCTATCCTAGTTTTAAAACATTGCATTTTTTGTTTTAACCGATGATTAAAAATTTCAACCAATTTGGCCGGCTTAACCATAAAAATCTTGAATAATCCAACTTTTCGATTTTGTTTTTAATTTTTCGGTTTTGATTTATTTTAATAACATTTGTTATTAAAAATTGATCAATTTGTTAACTAGTTAGTTAACTTTTGTAAATTAATAAGTTCTTATAAACCAAAATAAATCAATTAATTTTCATTTAACAATTTCGTTTTTCAATTAAACTTCAAATCCTTTGATAGGTAAAAATTATCTCTTTCAATCATATTTTAAATT
>JAOSBO010000209.1:32811642-32825778 GCA_027563915.1 Erythroxylum rotundifolium | reverse complement strand
ATTGTCCTCTTTGGTACTCGAACTCGAGACCTCAAGGTTTTGTTGCATTTAAATGCACGCCTCTTACCATTGAGCTAGTGCATACTTGGGGTATGCTGGGCCCAGTTCGCCACGGTACACAAAACACGGACCCAACAATAATAAAGTTAAACAACAAAACGTATCAATATGTAAAAATTTGTGCAATTAAATATAAATTTAACAATAAAATGACCACTTTTAAGATACATTCAATCATCATAATCAAGGTCTTCAAATTCTTCATTAATTGCATTATGATTTGACTCATCACAATTATATATAGCCAAGGTATCGTTACTTTCATATAATTCTTCCTCAGGATATTCTTTATCACTTTCTATAATAAGAATGCACTTTAATTGCTTCTAATATATTGGGATCAACATCTATCATATAGAATGATGGTATATCCTCATCTTCAATTTCAAGTGCTACATTATTCCCTTATGGTTCAATATCTTGATATACTTCACTAATATGATGACCAGTTTCACCATTTTCCATTTCTAGGACATTAAAAAGATTTTGGTATTCAAACTTCTACATAACTTATCAACTGTTGCTTAATATCATGTCATTGTGATATAACACTTGCTTTACTTAACTTGTGATTGCAAATGGTTCATTTTCATACCAAGTGTTACTAATATTGATGTTAATAATATTTCCATTCACTTTTATGTTCATCCATTTATCACCAAGATTAAATCATTTGCACTTAAATAGAACAACCTTTGTATCCTTGATGTAATCTGACTAAATTATTTAAAAAATAACACCATATAAATCATTCATATGTTTTCTTTCATCAACAACCCCCCAGTTTTAACTTCTAAGGTGATTTTTATGTTCTTTTATGTAAAATCTAACTCCATTAATGATGCAATATGTATATTTTCTGCTACATATATAAGGGCCATATGCCAAAGAGTATAATGCTTTTGTTGCTTCCAATTATTTATGGCCTTGTAACTGTATCATTTATATAAAAAAAAGAAAAAAAATAAAAATTAATGTTGTAATATTAATGTCAATGCTCATTTTAATCTACTTCTACACAAATAATTTACTTATGTCGTAAATCATGATGGGAAGTTTAGTTTATTCCTTTCTTCAACATTAACTTCAACTTTGCTACTAATATCACTTTTGTGCTCTATAATTAAAATGTAAATTGATGTAAGAAAAGGTAGTCTCAAATTTAAATTATAATATAAACTAATGTATGAGAAGTAATAGATATACTCCATATATGAATTGACTTCCTTACAATTGTTCAAAATGCACCAATAGCCAATTTCAAGTTCTTCATTCCTTAACTCCACATATTTTCTTGTCTTAAATGGCCTTACTTTTTGGAAGAAAACTAAGAAGTCATAATCTTGATCAAAATCAAAGTTACATTCTTCTTTATTAAATTGTCTCAATGCCATCTAAGTACATAAAACAAAATGTCAAACATTCATTTGATATATAAGCCTTTATAATAAAATGTTCACATCGAGCTTTGTTGTGTATGTAATGCTAAAAAGAGCCTTAAAATCTAAAAATATATAAAAGATCAACATTTGTTACTAAATAACAGAAAAAGATAATAAATGTATAATTAAAAATAAATTGCCTTTCAATCAAGGGCATACATTAAAATTGAACCAAGCCATAAAGTTTTGCCTTATGTTGCAAGTGAATTGCCAAATACAACATAACATCAAATAATGATGGTGAAAAAACTAGTTCAAGCTTGTAGAGAATCAAAGAAATTTCCCTTTCCATTTGTTCAAGTTCTTCTAGTTTTAGTGTCTTACAACATAATTTCTTATCAAATTTACATAATTTACCTAAAGTTGTCATCACTTCCTTTGAAAGAGCCACATATTTGAATAAGAAGTAGCCGTTGTAGAAGCACATGACAATCATCGCTCTTCAAGCTTGAAACTTTTTCATCATTTGCATTGAAAAAGTGGGTTATATTAGAGGCATACTAATTAGGAAACTTAACTGATTTAAGAAACTAAAAAAAAATTGTTTCTCATTTTTGACATAATATAATAAGCAAGTGAAATTATGTATAACTCATCATGTCTCCTTTTCAAATGCAAATATTTTCTTAAATTGATATCTTCCAAGTATAATATAGCCTTAATTATGTCCTTAAAATTTTCATCAATACCCATCAAAGTGCCTAAAATATTCTAACAAATATTTTTCAATATACAAAACATCAAGATTATGCCTCAATAGCAAATCCTTCCAATAAGGTAAATTGAAAATCATGTTATCTTTTATTCCCTTTGAGGTCAATAGAAATTCTCTTTCACTTTCTATTAATTGGATGTTTGCTAAGTATAAATCTTGCAAAAGTGATAATTGATCTAATACATCATCTTTTGAAAAGTGCAATGGAGCTTTACTATGTTCTACTTTACCATTAAATAATTTAGTTCTACACTAGCTATGCCCATATGTCATATAACGACAGTGTCCTATATAACTATTCTGCTTCTTAGCCTCATAAAATGGGATTGATGATTACATATAAGGCATGCCATATACCCTTTAGTGCTCCATCCAGACAAATTTTCATAAGTTAAAAAATTATTTATAATCCTGAAAACAAACACATGCATTTTAAAAATTTCAACTTCTACAGCCTCATAAGTTTCCAACCCAACTTCCTAAAGATCTTTTAAAATATCAACTAATGGTTGTACATATACATTAATGTCTTCACTAAGAGTAGTAGGCCCTGGAATAAGCAAAGATAATTAAGAAAAGAAGCTTTTTTATGTCCTTCTATAGGGTAAATTATATGGAATAAGAATTACCATCCATATACTGTAAGAAGTACACATATTGCTAAATGAATTAAAACCATCGAAGGCTAATTCAAGTTAAACATTATAACAAGCATCTATAAACCATGGAAACATCCCATCCAAGTCTTTATATGCCTTTGAGTGTAACGACAGACTCTTTGAGCCCTTTTGTATTGGTCTGTACTTGGAGATATTACTGTATATTTATATATATACATGGTTATATATGAGTTTAAGAATGTATTTGAATCCTTTCAGTATATATATGCCAACGATATATAATGTTATATGCCCTTACATGAACTTAAAGTTCATCGTTATGCGAAATCTTGGAGATTTCTGACATACAAGCTTCTAAGTGAGAAAAATCGATTCCATTGGAAGGATATGGCCATAGTGGTGAGTTAAATGTGTTCTAATTCATTATAGGTGATTAGACATGATTTATATACTTATTGGACACTTAGAAAGCTTAATTTGAAAAGGTGTCATTAAGGGCTTGTTTATAACCTATTAAAAGTTAAGGGACTTAAATGTAATTTTTCAATTCTTGGAGGACCAATATGTAATTTTATAAGGCTAAGTGGCTTAATTATAATTTACAAAAGTTAGAGGACTAAAACGAAAATAAAAGTTTTGGTTATTTTCAAATTTTGGGCTTAATTGCAAACTTAGGAAAAGTTTCAAGGATATAATGGTAATTTGACATAAATTAAGGGCAAAAAGGTAAATTCATCATGTTTGGTAAAATAAAAATCAAATTCTAGCCCTTCTCCTTGTGTAGTCATAGATCCCACCATAAAACATTAAAAACACTTTGTTTATAATTAAAAAGAAAGGAGAAGAGAGGAGAAGAAGAAAATTTTCAGTTATCATCAAATTTCCACCATTTTTTTAATTTTCAAACCCAAACAAAGGTGTTATAAGTTAATTTGGGATTGAGGAACTCAAATATATAATTAAATTTGAGAAATTCTCAAAGGATTTTAAGATATCACTAAAGGAAAGTTTAGGTAAATTTTGTCTCATCTCTCTCTACATTATGATTTTGAGTTTAGTGTTAAGATATATTGTTCTCCATGCTTGGCTATGCATCAGTGATGGTTTATATAAATGAAATAAGTCATGAAGAAGCTTCTTTAAGCCAAAACCGAAATGCCCTCTCTTTGGTGAAGAAGCTTCTTTTAAAATTGATGGTTTAAATGAATTCTATGATGTTAATTGTGTATATATAATGTGAATTGATGATAAAAAAAATGAGGGAGAAGTACATTAGAAGGAGGCCTTCAAGTTTATGCCTTTAGGTGTTTGATAAAAGGCCTAAGTGAACTTGGCTTAGGATTTAAGGATTTTGATGGTGTGCATTAGAAAGAGAATTTCATGTTTACTTAGAGTAAACTTGAATTTTTTCTTAGACTAATGAGTAGTGGCCTAATGTACTTGGATAAAAATGTGCTTAAATATGCTTTAAAATGTGTAAGTATTGGATCAAAGGTAATAAATGCCTTCGAAAATTCAAAAGAAAGCTAATGTGAATAATAAGGGAATTAACCATGTGAGAAGCTTCATGGCCGAATCCTATAGCTTAAAATTTTTGATATTGTGTTTTATACACTTATGTGATGGTGTATAGATATGAGATATATGTTTAAGTAGTAACTACACTATATTTGTATGTATAAAGGCTCGAGAGCTGTGAACCAAGGTGCTCGTACTGAGAATTGTTAAATTCAAAAGAGTGTATACCTTCTTTTGAGGTAAGTTGGGGAAAAAACATATCTCTCAAATGGGACTAGGACAACCCAAAACATGCATAATGACTTGTAAGTGAGTTTTTTAACCTAGGTAATGCATAGTAGAATTGATTCTAAAATAGATGCTAGTATACTTAGGTATTTAACAAACAACATTGTTTTGAATAACTCTTTGTACTTGGAGTGAAATTAATGTTTTTATTTCATATTTTGAGGAATGATATTGTTTTCAACAAACCTAAAATTGAAGTGCAAAAGACAACGTTTTATTTTCTGAAACTACATTTTTGAATAACTTTGCACTTAGAGCGTAAAAGATGACTTTCACTTCATTAAACAAATTTTGGAACTTACATATGCATAACCGAGTCATATATGCTGCATATGTGTATTCTCTTTTAAGTTAAAGTCATGGCAAGGTTCCATTTTATCGGTTGGACAGATAAATAAAGGCTTAGTACCTTACTTGCTTTTTGTACTTAATATTTGTATATGATTTTTTTGTGATTGGTGAGCAAACGATTGGCCAATCGTGTGCTACGCATAACAGATTAAGCGACCCCCGTACCCTTAACACTGGTACATAAAAGTTGGGTCTTTATAATGACACTATTCTACAAGACTCGCGGGTGATTGCATACCTAGAGGTCTGGTCATCGACGAGGTCATCATCTAAGACCATGACGCTCTTAACAATCGTAGTTTGGACTCACCACAGATGAAAGTCAAGCCAACACCTAGATTTGGTGGGTGTACACACTAGTTTGGTTAACTGATGGTGACACACATAACTATTTTGGCCTATTCTAAGATTTGACTTCCTGCAGAGATTTGATTTTACATGTGATGCTTTTCTTCTCTTGTGTACTAGAACTATAACCTATGTTCACTGAAGGAGTGATTAATAAGCTAGGCCTATGTGGTTCCTAACCAGTATGGCATGAGTCATAGACTAGGTCTATGTGTTTCTATGTCTGGTTCCTAACCAGTATGGCATAAGTCATAGACTAGGTCTCTATGTTTCTATGTCATGCATATTCACTTCATAGATGGTTATGTGCATGTTAGATGTGTAAAACTGTCCTTAGGTTATTCAGATCGTTTTAGTGTGTACCGGGTTATGTTTGCGATATATGTCTTTTTCCCGCTCACTGAGTACATAGTGTACTCACCCTTCCACTTTCCAACCTTGCAGGTTAATTTGGTGAGCTTGAAGTTCTGAGTAGTTCGTACGGTCTTTTGACAATTTTTAGGCATATTACCGCATGTGAGTAGTCTCTATTTTATACTTTTGATGTACAGTGGCTCAGCGATTTATTGATATGCTTTATAATTTTGTGGTAAAGTTTTAATGTGAACATAAAAATGCGCTTGAAATTGATTTACATGTGTTTTTCATTTTGGATTTTTCAAAATGTAGTCGTTGTGCTACTGACGTGTTTTTAAAGATATCTAGTAACCCTTGCATAGTCGAGATGCTGTAGTTGCCATGTGCTTAATATAGTTCCGAGTCATGACAGTTAAATTGGTCTCAGAGCAAGGTTTTTATGTTTTCAAAAGTGTTATTACCGTTTTCAAAAGATTCGTGAGCCTTAGGAGTTAAGTCTAGGTGTTGACAATCTTTGGTCAAGAAGATGAGTCTCGGATTGTTATGTTAACAACCCTAATGGTCGGATGATTTCGACCTCGTTAAGAGTACTTGTTGACATTCCTTAGGGTGTAAAGGACATCAAATAAGCTACGCTTAGTCTGATCTATTTTATTAAACAACACCTTTTTCTTTGATTTTACACTGATAGTATGGTTAGACAAGGAAGGCGACGTCACCACAAGGTTAGACCTTTACAACTCGAGCCAAAGGAACACAATGTTGAAGGTGTCAGATACCCCTCTCATTATAGTCACTCCTTTTGAAGAGCAAGTGGCTCATGATGAAGCATATAAGGCCTGTAAGGTAAAGGCCAGTGATCCTATGTTAGAGGTAGATCTTATTCCCCTCGATCTTCAGGATTTTGAGGTGATATTGGGGATTGATTGGTTAGAGAGGCATCATGCCAAGGTTGATTTTTTTAAGAAAGAGGTGGAGTTTGAAACTCAGGGTGGAGTCCTGATTAAATTTACTAGTGACCGACAGGTGTTCCCAAGCTATTTGATATCGGTGGTCAAGGCTAAAAAGTTGATTCATCATGGATGTCAGGCATACCTCGCACATGTGATTGACAATTTGGCATAGAGGGTTTAGAGATGTTCTTATTGTATGCAAGTTCCTTGATGTCTTTCCTAAAGAGTTACCTAGATTGCCACCTGATTGGGAGTTTGATTTTGTGATTGACTTGGTCTTGGGGACAATACCGATATTTTTACCATCGTATCTGTGGCACCAGATGAATTGAAAGAGTCGAAGGTTCAATTACAAGAGTTATTGGATAAGGGCTTCATCAAACCAAGTCATTCACCGTGGGTAGCACCAGTATTGTTTGTTAAAAAGAAGGATGGGACCCTTTGCTTATATGTTAATTATTGGCAGTTAAACAGGTTTACCATCTAAAATAAATGTCCATTCCCTAGGATTGATAACTTGTTTGATCAGTTGACAAGAGCTACAGTAGTCTCAAAAAATATATCTGAGGTCTGGGTACCATCAATTGAAGATTACTAAAAGTAAGTGCACAAAACTACTTTCTGGATGAGGTATGGACACTATGAATTTTTGGTGATGCCGTTCGAATTGACAAATGAATCTGAAACATTTATGGATCTCAAGAACAGGGTGTTCCATCCTTATTTAGATCAATTTATCATCATCTTCATTGATGATCTTTTAATTTATTCTAAGGATAGGGAAGAGCATGCTAGACATCTCTAAATTGTGCTACAAATACTTCATAAAGGACAATCGTACGCAAAGTTTTCTAAGTGTGAATTTTGGTTGAAGGAGATAGGATTCCTCGGGCATGTGGTATAAAAAGAAGGTATTTATTCGGATTCAAAAAAAGTGGAAGTTATACTTGAGTGAGAACAGCCCAAGAATATGATTGAAGTTCGCAGCTTTTTGGGTTTAGCTAGTTATTATCGGAGATTTATTGAGGGCTTCTCAATACTTAAAGCCCTTTTATTGAGGCTTACCTGGAAGGGGGTAAATTTTCAGTGGGATGACAAATGTGAGACAAGCTTTTAGGAACTGAAGAGACAATTGATTTCTACACCAGTGCTTGTTGGGTATGAGGTATACAATGATGCCAGTCATCAGCTGAAGAAGCATAAATTAAATCATCCTTCTCATGATTTGGAGCTTGCGACGGTAGTGTTTGCACCCAAGATTTAGAGACACTATCTTTATGGGGAGACTTGTCGTATATACACCAATCATAAGTTTCTGAAGTACCTAATGACACAAAAGGAGCTAAACCTCAAGCAAAGGAGATGGTTGGAATTAATTAAGGATTATTACTTAGTAATTAACAATCACCCGAGAAAAGAAAATGTGGTAGCCAATGCACTGCGTTGTAAGTCCTCCTCGGTAGTAACTATTAGGAAAAATTCTTATATAACAAATTATTTGATAAGTATACGGAGCCTTGGAGTTGGAATCTCAGTGGCTGAGGATGATGGGACAATGCTAGCATGGTTTGAAGTTCAGCTAATACTATTTGATGAGATCAGGAGTTCACAGGCTTAAGATCCCTAGTTAAAGGTCATTCGAGAGAAATTACCATCCAAAAAGGAGATGGTTGGAATTAATTAAAGATTATGACTTAGTAATTAATTATCACTTGAGAAAATAAAATTCAGTAGCCGATGCACTGAGTTGTAAGTCCTGTTCGGTAGTAACTGTCAGGAAAAATCCTTATATAACAACTTATTTGATATGTATATGGAACCTTGGGCTTGGACTTTCAGTGGCTGAGGATGACAGGACACTGCTGACATGGTTTGAAGTTCAGCTAATACTATTTGATGAGATTAGGAGATCACAGGCTGAAGATCCTGAGTTAAAGGTCATTCGAGAGAAATTACCATCTAAAGAGGAAAAAGGGTTTCAACTGAGAGAAGATAGGTTATTAGTCTTCAGAAACAGAGTTTGTGTACCAGATAACCAAGATCTCAAGCGAGCTATCTTGGAAGAAGCTCACAATTCGGCATATGTTATACATCCTGGTAGTACTAAGATGTATCTAACTCTTAAAGAGAGCTATTGGTGGCCAGCGATGGAGAGAGAGATAGCGGAATTTGTGGCCAGATGCCTTGCCTATCAACAGATAAAGGCAAAGCATCAGAAGCTAGCGGGTATGCTACAATCTTTGACTATTCCAAAATGGAAGTAGGAGTATGTGATAATAGACTTTGTAGTTAGACTACCTCATACATCAAAGGGTCAAGATGCTATTTGGGTTATAGTGAATAGATTAACAAAGTCTGCTCATTTTCTACCTATCCATACAACCTACTCCTTGGAGAGGTTGGAATAACTGTATTTTGATGAGATTGTGAAGTTATACGGGGTGTTAGTTTCTATAATACTAGATAGGGATCCACGATTCACCTCTCAATTTTGACTGAAATTCTAGGAATCTTTAGGGACTAAATTGAAATTTAGTACTACTTTTCACCCTCAGGCTGATGGTCAGTAGGAGAGGTCAAACACTGAAGGACATACTGAGAGCATGTGTGATGAGTTCCAAGGAAGTTAGGACTGATAGTTGCTTTTGATAGAATTTTCTTATAATAATAGTTATCAAACAAATATCAGGATGCCACCATATGAAGCACTTTATAGGAGAAAGTGTAGGAATAGACACTTATATGCTGGGATAAGGTTGGTACAGCTAAAGTCAAAGGAGCCGAATTGATAGAAATTTCCACTAGGAAAGTAAAAGTCATCCAAGAGAAAATGAAAGCCGCCTAAGATTGTCAAAAGAGTTATATGGATAAGAGCCGACGACCATTGGAGTTTGCAATTCGTGATATGGTTTTTCTTCTGATATCATTATGGAAATGTATAATCCGATTTCAGAGCTGAAGGAAGTTGAACCCTCGATATATCGAACCATTCTGTATCCTGAAATGCGTCGCGATTGTGGCGTATCAATTGGAAGTGCCACCAGATTTGGATAGGATCCATAATGTGTTCCATGTCTTGATGCTTAAGAAGTATATACTGAACCTATCTCATGTTTTGGAGAAACCTCTAGTGGAGCTAAGAGAAAACTTGAGTTTTAAGGTGACATCAATCCAGATTCTGGATTGGCAAATAAAGAAGTTACGAAACAAGGAAGTTCCCAGGGTTAAAGTTCTTTTGAAAAGCAACAAGGTCGAGAAAATGACATGGGAACCTGAGAATGCTATGAGATGTCAATACCTACATTTGTTTGTATCCTCAACTTAGGAGTTTCGAGGACCAAACTCTTTTGAGGGGCGGAGGACTTGTAACATTGGACACTTTGAGCCCTTTTGAATTGGTTTGTACTTGGAGATATTACTATATATTTATATACAAAAATGGTTGTATATGAGTTCAAAAATGTATTTGAATCCTTTAAATATATATATGCCAGTGATATAAAATGTTATATGCCTTTACATGAACTTAGAGTCGGTATGCGAAATCTTAGAGATTTCTGACATATAAGCATTTAAGTGCGTAAAATCAGTCCCATTGGATGGATATGGCCATAGTAGCCGAGTTAAATGTGTTCTATTATAGGTGATTAGACATAATTTATAGACTTATTGGACATTTAGAAAACATAATTTAAAAATTTGATGTACATGAAGACTTATTTGTAACCTATTAAAAGTTAAGGGACTTAAATTTAATTTTTCAATTCTTGGAGGACCAATATGTAATTTTATAAGGCTAAGGGGCTTATTTATAATTTACAAAAGTCTGAGGACCAAAATGAAAATAAAAGTTTTGGACATTCTCAAATTTTGGGCTTAATTGCAAAGTTAGGAAAAGTTTGAAGGGTATAATGGTAATTTCTCATAACTAAGGGTAAAAAAGATAAATTCACAATGTTTGGCCAAAGAAGAGTCAAATTATAGACCCATTTCCTTGTGTGGTAGTTCATCCCACCATAAAATATTAAAAACACTGTTTTTAATTAAAAAGAAAGGAGAAGAAGAAGAACAATTTCGATCATCATCAAGTTTCCACCATTGTTTTGATTCTCCAACCCAAACAAAGGTGTTATAAGTTAATTTGGGGTCAAAGAACTCAAATATATCATTATATTTGAGAAATTCTCAAAGGATTTTAAGATATCACCAAAGGAAAGTTTAGATAAATTTTGTCTCATCTCTCTCTACATTATGATTTTGAGTTTGGGGTTAAGATATGTTGTTCTCCATGCTTGGCTATTTGTCAAACTTCGTTTAGATGAATGAAATGAGTCATGGAGAAACTTCTTTAAGCAAAAACCGAAATGCCCTCTCTTTGGTGAAAGTTGGTGAAATTTTGGATATCTTTTGAAATTGATAGTTTAAATGAATTCTATGATGATAATTGTGTATGTACTATGTGAATTGATGATGAAAAATGAGGAAGAAGTACATTAGAAGGAGGCCTTCAAGTATGAAAAATGAGGTAGAAGTACATTAGAAGGAGGCCTTCAAGTTTATGCCTTTAGTTGTTTGATAAAAGGCCTAAGTGAACTTGGTTTAGGATTTAAGCAATTTGATGGTGTACATTGGGAAGAGAATTTCATGTTTACTTAGAGTAAACTTGAATTTTTTCTTAGATTAATAAATAGTGGCCTAATGTGATTGGATAAAAATGTGCTTAAATCTGCTTTAAAATGTGTAAGTATATTCCCTTATTATTCACATAAGCTTTCTTTTGAATTTTCAAAGGCATTTAAATTCAAAAGAAAGTTTATGTGAATAATAAGGGAAGTAACTATGTGAGAAGCTTCATGGCCGAATCCTATAACTTAAAAATTTTGATATTGTGTTTTATACACTTATGTGATGGTTTATAGATATGAGATATATGTTTAAGTAGTAAATACATTGCATTTGTATGTATAAAGGCTCGAGAGCTATGAATCAAGGAGCTCGTACCGAGAATTGTTGAATTCAAAAGAGTGTACACTTTCTTTTGAGGTGAGTTGGAAAAACATATCTCTTAAATGGGACTAGGACAACCTAAGACATGCATAATGACTTGTATGTGAATTTTTAACCTAGGTAATGCATAGTAGAATTGATTCTAAAATAGATGCTAGTATACTTAGGTATTTAACAAACAACATTATTTTGAATAACTCTTTGTACTTGGAGTGAAACTAATGTTTTTATTTCATATTTTGAGGAATGATATTGTTTTCAACAAACCTAAAGTTGAAATGCAAAGGAAAATGTTTTATTTTCTGAAACTATATTTTTGAATAACTTTGCACTTAGAGTGCAAAAGATGACCTTCATTGCATGAAATATTGTTTTGGAACTTACATCTGCATAACTGAGTCATATATGCTTCATGTATTTATTCTCTTTTGGCTTAGAGTCATGACAAGGTTCCACTTTATCTTTTGGATCGATAAATAAAGGCTCGGTACTTTGATTTTTGTACTTAATATTGGAATATTATTTTTGTGTGATTAGTGAGGAAACGATTGGCCAATCCTGTGTTGGGCTCAACAGATTAGGCGACCCTCATACCCTTGATGCTAGTTCATCAAAATCAAACCCTTATATCGACAATATTCTATAGGACTCATACGTGATTACATACCTAGAGGTCTAGTCACTGGTGAGGTCATCACCTAAGGTCATGACATTCTTGTCAACCGTAGTTTGGATTCTAAGTAGGTTGTGCGATCTTTTGACATTTTTCGTGGCATTACCACACATGAGTAGTCTCTGTTTTTGCACTTTTGTTGTATAGTGACTCATGCATTTGTTGATGTGCTTTATAATTTTATGATAAAGTTTTAATGTGAATGTAGAAGTGCACTTGAAATTGATTTACAGGTGTTTTTCAATTTGGGGTTTTCAAAATGCAGTCGTTGTACTACTAAATTTTTTTTAAAGATATCTAGTAAGCCTTGCATAGTTAGGTTAAGAGTATCATGAGTATCCTTAGCCCTGGCATGTGGCGGTTGTCATATGCCCAGTGTAGTTCCGGGTAGTGACATTAAGTCTACTGAATGACACGTGACATTATCTTCAATGCATCTTTCTCTATGACACATTATATATATAGTTATTTTTGTTGACATAAACAACCTTTATAGTCATTTTTTAATAGGGAAGTATTTTAAGGCTTCATGAGATATATTTTTTCCCTTTTCCATCATCCACTAGCCACCTTGTTATACCAAAAAATGGACATTCTTGAAGATCTTTAAACTCCTAAAAGATATCATAATCATACTTATAAGCATGCATTGATATGTATCCTAATCTTATGTCCGTCAACAATTTTTTTGCTTTATAGTAAGACATGGGTAATTGCTAGCTAATCTGTAATGCATCTTTTAGTAAGTCAAGCAACATGTCAAAAGATTTGTTACTTAACTTATTTTATACCTTCAAGTGCAACTAATTCACAACAAAAGATAGTTGTGAAAAATTGGCACACATTAGATATAGTTATTCTTAAACTTCTTTCAGTAACTTCTCAAAATTATATTGTGTCATCATCATCATCATCACCCGGTCCGAAATCTCACAATGAAGCGGGGTCTAGAGAGGCCTGATTGTAACACCCCATTCTCAACTGACATATGCACGTGTTTCCATTAGATACACGTGTACATGCCTATCAGAAATGACATGATAACTAACTCACCTTCACTGTATATAATATGGCATCATACACTAAACCATCAATCACATATTTTAAAAAACCCAAAATGTTATCACATTATATCAAACCATGATTTACACTTTTTCATATAGAACAATACCATCCATGTTTATACAACATTGTCCTATGAACATAAACAACTCAGTATACACCACATACTATAAACCCAAAAGAAAACAACTCTATCCTCAATCCCAGCTGACCGACCTTTGAACCAAACCTGATAGTAACAACTACACAAAATATACTTTTACCAAGTCTTAGAAGCTAGGTCGTCTTACTCTCAAACCTGAAAAGCAATGGTGCAATTTTGATGAGTTTTGCTAGCTTAGCAAAGTAACCATCCTCGATGGTTCGCTTATATCATAAAACAAGATCAATTATAATAGATAATCACACAATTCAAAGAAACTTGACAAGTATCAAAATACCATCATAGTTAAATCATTTCTCAGTTAAACAGTTCAATCATATCATAGCATTCACACCGCTTTGCAAATCATTTAATGAAATCGATTTATAAGCAGATGCAATATGTATGAGACTCACATTCATTTTTATATTGTTGTCACTATGTGCTTTTACAGTATCCCGAATTATCAGGCTCAGTCAGTCAGTCTGTGACTCATTGATTACAGTGAGCCATAGGCTTGGATCACATATGCAGGAGCTTAAAGCTCTTATCAGTAACAGTATCAGTAGCAACACCAGTCACAACTCCTTAATATTACAT
>JAOSBO010000209.1:32703932-32715598 GCA_027563915.1 Erythroxylum rotundifolium | reverse complement strand
CAATTAGACTGAACTTGACTTTAATTTGGCTTGAATAAAAATAATAATTAAGATCCGACCTATCCATTTTCATCCCTTATATTGTAATCTTGTTGAGTGCTGCGCTTCATTTCCTTGGAGAATATTGACAGAGCTTTTAAGGTAGGTACTAGGTATGTGGAAAGTAAGTGCTATCTATTTTGCAATCCAACATCAAAGCATCATAGTAAAGATTTCACCTTTTTAAGTGGGCATTCCTATCAACCATAGGTGACATTTGGAGAACATTCACTGCTAGCAACTTTGCTTTAGAAAGGCGCAATGAACAAAGAAAGAAAGAAAAACATTCCTAAGAACAAAATCTTATTCATGTTACCAATGTGAGCTGTTCCCTTCATGAAGATTGAGTTGCTTTGTCACGATCATTATTTGGATTGAGCTAAATCTTGGAGTTTTCAATGTCACTATTGAATCTGGTGGCTTTGTCAGGTTTTAGATGCCTGCCCACCAAATTCGGACATTTCACCTTCAGACTTGCAAGAAACTGGTGTGATGCACGTGTATATGAAACTCGTTTCTATATTAACACAGTTACACGAGAGAGAACAAAGCTTTCAAATGAGAAAAGTTGTGAATGAGACGGATCATTAAGGCAAAGACCAGGATTACAGAGAAGTTGGAAATTCCAATTGCTTCAACTTACATGAGTTCATAACTTCCTCCAGAGAGTAATTCTTACATACTATACATATAACTGATTAATGCACATGAAGCAAGTAGATGACCTCAAAATTCTGACTGATCAACTTAGGGTGAAAATAAAGACAAAAACTTGGCTGCAAGTAAACTACAAGCCATACATGGGAACTTTACTCCGCTGCTTTGTTGCCGACACCCAAACCTTCATTTCCAGTTTCAGGCAGAGTTCCCAAATCTGTTCGAGCCTCTTTTTCGTCTTGAGAAACTGAAGAATCTGCACTGTCTACAGAAGTATTCTGGGAGGAATCGAGGTCATTCTGGTTATTGTTGATGCCGTTGGTGTCCAAGGTTGCCACTTTGTCTTCGTGGGATTCTGAAGAATCAGAGGAACCAACTTGCTCTTTCAGGCTTGCATCTGTATCATCATCTGTTTTTTTGTTGTTCTTTCCGCTGCTTTGAACATCATCCTTGCTCTCATTCTGGCCACTGTTGCCATTGCCAGAATCAAATTGATTCTTTTTGTTAGTGTCAGCATCACGATGTAAATCATTTTTCTCAATTGTGTTGCTGCTAACAATATTATGTTTGTCATCATGGACACCATCATTATGGCTGGAACTGTCCTGCTTACGCTGATCTGCATCTGTGTTGACATTTGAATTGCCGTTCTCGTTTGTGTTGCTCTGAACATCAGCATTGCTCTCATTCTGGCCAGTGCTGCCATTATTTGTATCAACTTGCTTCTTTTGGATTGTACCAGTGTTGCCATTTGAATTGTCATTATCAACTTTGTTGTTGTCAATAGCATTTTGGTTTGCTTTCTGGTCAACATAACCGCCATTCGAATTTGCTTGCTCAGTTTGACCTGCATTTTGGTTAACATTTGTGTAACCATTGGCCTCTTTCTGACTCTGATCAGCATCTCCACCATTACCTACGTTGGAGGGATTTCCTTCCACCTGTGTGGTTGACAAATCAGAAGAATTCACTTGTTCCTTCTGGCCAGCGCTAGCATCTTTTTTTATGTTCAATGATGTACCTTTCTCTTCTATCTTCAAAGAATTAATTTGGTCCTTCTCCACAGCATTACTATGTGTATTCATGTTTGAAGACGGAACAGTTTCATGGATACCCTCCACTCCAGACTTGCTGCTAGAACTTTCATTCTGAACTGGATCCTTGTTTTGGCTCATTGTAGAATCAGTATTCCCGTTGACTGTTTCTCCAGTAGATACAACAGATTCAGAATTGTTTGAATCTATTGATTCTTGATTAGCTGAATCTCCATTTTCAGTTGCAGTAGTAGGCCTTTCATTCGAATCCAATAGCTTGCTGCTGGCATTGAAGTCAGATTTCTTACTTTGATCTAGCATATTGTTATTCCTGGAATCCTCCTCCTCTTGCAACTTGTTGTCTGATGCTTTGTTTTGATTCTGAGTTGTATCGAGTGAATTTTGCAGGGATGAATCAACATTTTCAGAAGTAACAGAATCAGTATTAGAATCTCGGTGATGTTGTTCATTCACTTCTGTTGCTACTGTAGAACTCTCATGGGAGTCATTGGATGACTCTTGCTTATTGTTTTTATCATCACTAACATTCTCTTGGCTGGCTCTGACATTCAAAGTATCGTTTGTGTCAAGATCAGATTCTTTTGCATCTGGAACTCCATTGGTATCAACTTCAGCAAGATCCTTCTTATTTTCCTGGTTAAGCTCTGCATCATTAGATTTCTTTTCAATGCCTGAATCCTCTCCGGGCATCTCATTCTTAGCCTCATGAACAACACCACTGGAAGCATCATCTCCCTTGTACTGTTCCTCTCTTGCCTCCTCACTGTGGCTCTTGTGTCCATTATCAACATCATTTGTTAAGCCCCCATCTTCATTCTTATCTTCATTTTTTTCTGTGTCTCTATCTTCATTTTCCTTCAAATTGCTTGCTTCTGTTACCTCTCTAATTTCTTTCTCTTGATTCTCTCCTACCATCTCCTTTTGTTCACTGGTGTCCTCAGTCGTCTCTTGATTATGTTCCTTCTCTGTCTTGTGGCTCCCTTCAGTCTGTCCATTATTACCATGGTTTCCCTTATTCTCTTCATTTTCAGCATCTTTACTCTCCACACCAACATCACTGTTGCCTTCATTCCCTTCAGTCCCTTCAGATCCCCTATCTTCACTGACATTCTCCTTGCTCTCTTCCCGCTCCGTTTCTTCGCCAACATTCTCTTTGCTCTCTTCCGTCACCTTGTCTCCAGTTATGAGATCTCCATCTCCTTGTTCTGTAGTGTCATGAAAATGATCATGTATCTCATCGTCCCCAGCAGAATTTCCCATGTTATCTTCAGTTTTACTTTCTTCGTCATTCTTCGTTGCCTCTTCTTTTTCCTCTCCTTTTTCTTGTTTGTGTGTCGCATCCCTGATTAGTGGTTCCTCAACTTCAGGACGGAGGTCCTTTCTCCCCAGTTTTATAATCTCATTCCCAGTTTTCAGATCCTCCTCATATGCTGCTTTCTTATCATGGGAATGCCTGACTTGGTAAAGCAGCCAAATGCAAACACCAACTAGAAGACAAATTTGCAAAGCATGTTTTACCTTGAAACCCTTTGACCTCTGGTTTCTACGAGGAGATAACCGAAACATATCGGATTTGTATCGACGTCGGCAAGTGAATATGTTCCTTCCAATTACCTGCCAAAAGTTTCAAACTTTCATTACCGACATGTCAAACTTGCCAAAAGAAGTACACACATCAGAACAAGTTAACAAGTCTCCTTGTTCAATGTCAAGAACACTTATTACACAATTAAGAATCGAATTTAAGTGCTAGATAGTACACAGTCTCCTAAGAAAAGCAAACTGACAATTAATCAAAACTTTTATGAAAATTAAAAGGAAAAAGAAAATTGGAAAGAAAGGATCCGAGTGACACATAACATTCCACAAGTAAAAAGGAAAAAGACTGACAATATTAGAACACAAAAACAAATCTAACGAAGATACAAACAAAAAAAGCTCCAATCTTCCAGTTCTTTGCACCTATTGCAAGACAACTGTAAATTCAAACAACCTAATCTGCGAATGGAAGGTTTCATGATTAACTGGATCAATAACAGAGGCAAAATTAACAGGTAAGTTCAGATCATTAAAAACAAAATCTTCGTTCAAGCAACCACTACCCCTGTTTTCCATATTCTTCTGAAACCAAACCCCTGTTCACAAATTTGCGGATCTGCACTTAAAACGAGAGATCTAACCACAACCCAGTTTCAGAAAGACAAGAATAGCAACAGGGTTTCGGACAAAAAGACGAGAAAAGAAAAGATGCTTACCAAGAAAAGCCAGAAAATCCCACTTCAGATTCTGTAATAAATACAAGAAGAACAAAACACCTTTCAACTGTTTAAATCTCAGATGTTGGTGAAGTTCATTACAAATGCTTCTCGTTTCTTTCACAAGTGTTCCTATTATGTCTCTCTCAGATTGGATCTCGAAATGGAAGCATACCTTGTCAAAAGACAAGCCAAGTTCACACCTTTATATAGGAGAAAACACGAGCAGAGGAGCGTATGGCATTAATGACACCGGAGACAGATACGAAGCTAAACGGCAACGTTTCTTGTTTTTTTTTCCGGGGAACATTGACGTAACAACTGCAGTGCCACGCGTATGAAGCGGACCTCGTTGAAATTTTTTTTATTTGACGTTCTTTTTTTCCTTTGCTGTATTATTAAGCGGAGTACTAAAGAAGTGAAAATTACACGTCGATCCAAGGCTACGGCTTCCAAGCTTGTAGCTTCTGCTCTACGCGCCAATCTCCGAAAGGGTCCGCAGGGGATTACGCCGTCGGCCATCTCTCTAGCGCCGCAGCGTCCGCCTTCTACGATGCATTAGCCATGAAAGGCGTGAAAATAGCGGCTCGACCGCTCTAACTCGGCATGCTAGCGCAGATGGACCGTAGGGTTCTCGATCGTGTGCTTTATTAATACTTGGCGCGAATGGGATACCCGCACTCTCGGACTCACCTCTACGGCTGGGAATCAGAACAGGCGCTGGAAACCGCTCGCGAGTAGGTGGCGGGTTTGATCGGAAAGTTGGGCAAAGAGATAGTGTTCATCTCCGGATCGACGGAGTTTAACAATATATCGATTAATAGAGTGGTGATGTTCTTCGAAGAGTAGAAACGTCATGTCGTTACGACTCAGACGGAGCAAAAATGCGTGTTGGACTCTTGTCGTGTAACGAACTTCCATGCGTAGCGAAACTATACCTTATTAAGGAACGTTTTGGTGAAGAAATATTTGAGGAGCCCATTGGGGATTTTAAGGAATTATAACAGGAAGGAACGGTATAGTATCGCGCGCAGTTCGACAAATACTCCAATCGACTGGCGCTTACCGAAGAATACCTCATAGCATTCTTCCTTAAAGGGCGCTTGCCAGAACTGGGGTTGATGGTTAAACTGTTGGATCCTCAAAATCTCCGATAACTCTACCTACTCGCCCGGAGGCACGCGCACGACGAGGTGATAGCAGTCAACACGATTCCCTGTAGTCAGAAGGGAACTCACGAGACAGTGGGGTCAGATGTAGACAGCAACAGCGGAAGAGAACTCCTGCAATCCGCAGGTCAAGCAAAAGAACCCGAAATGTGCGGCCCACTACAGCTGCCCGACACCTCAAGCCCCCTTCCAAGCGAAAACTGTGTGGAGCCCACATTCACATTCTACAAGAATGATGGACAGTAAGAAGTTTGACGAAAAGCGGACCCAGTGCCTTTGTTTTTGGTTTTACTGAAGCTAAGATGCCACCAACGATGTAGAAGGTTCGCATGGGACATGCACCGAACGGAGTTTGTGACAGACGCGTGGGCATGGCAGTTAAGAGTGAGATTGGGGTTATTTAATCTTTGGAGGAAATTGGGATAATTTGTGAGGAATTTTATGAGATGATGAGGGAGGGGATTAATAATAAGCAGATTCAACGGGCACTACACATCAGTTTTTAGGTGATGCTAAAGAAATTGAAACAGAGTAAGTGAGACAATTGGGTTTTGAATTGCATGCCAGACGAGGGCCTCCTCGTATAGCTGCGAATCTGAGATTCCTCAGATAGTGCATGACGAGTCAATGGAATATCATACAGTTTTAACTGAACATCAGTTTTCGGCGTATATGCCTTGGTGAAATGTCATAATTTGTTCATGATTGAATTTTGGAATCAGTTGTTATCTTGTGTTTGTCTAGGTATGCAAGCATCATATGTGGAATTGAGATCAAAAAGGATGAGATGGTGTTCCTATCACAGATTCCATATAACTGTCTAAATTATCTCCGCCTTGTCAATTTTACTTATGTAATACGGAGGAAATGATTTTCATGTGCTTGAAATGTTCTATGATTGCTTTGTGTTTACATATCAGGAATTGAGAATAATTCATAAATCTCATCCTTGATGAGCTTGCTTTCCTGAAGCTTATAATACTTTGGCGGTACTTTGTTCTTAGTTAACTCTTTAAATTCTTGATTCGGCTGCAAAGAAAAGGACTTTAGCAGAAGCGACATAGCTGCCATTTGCTGGCCTGTGAAAGCGTTTTTAGCAATAGAGAGAGTATAGGTCAAAGCGCTGGCTTACAGGCTGCTAAGTTAAACTTCACTTTTCTGAGAATCAGACAGATTTGGTGCCCGTCTCCTTTCTCTTCAGACAAATAAGGTGTCAACATCTTTTCTTTTCTTCATATTCCCTCAGTCATGAGGAAAGGTTTTATGGGGAAGCGATTAGGACAAAAGGAAAGGTGCTGTGGGTAAGTCCATGAAAAACTCATGCCACCTTGCAGGGATGCATACATATGAAAATAAGATAGTGATCAGTGATTATACATATTTACTTCAAGTTAAAGTAAAAAGAATGTTTGAGCTACTAATTTGCCTATAACAGGTTGCTTGAGGGCTGACCAGGTACTAAAGGCCATATTTTAGAAGGCAAATGTTTAATTATTCCTCTCTTGATGTTTTGCTCTTCGTGTATTCATTTGAGGAACTTCTGCGTGTAGAACTTGGAGGTTCTGTTTGTTTTCCATCATTAGCTACCTTGTGACTGAATCAGAAACTGAGTTGGCAATAATGCGGATTGGGATTATGCTACCATTTGGTCTTAACATCACTTAGGGAAATTGGTATTTGGTGAGCTATATTAAACCACAAGATCACATTATTCTTCAGTAATTGTTTTGACTCTTATTTGGGACCTCGTCCATAATGCCTATTGTTAAAACTTGCTAGAGACGAGTCTGTATGATCACCGTTCTCGTATGCTGTGGAATGTCATGGCAAACATAGTCACTGGACCTTTTAGGCTTTCACATTTGTTTTAGATTAGTATTAATTGGACTTGTTTGTCTGCGGCTTATTGCTCACAAGGTCCAGTAAATATGTTGAGCTCACCATCTCTAACTTCAGCTTTATGAATTCGACATAAAGGTTCCATCTATCCTATACATGAAGGCCAAGCCTTCCCATGTTCCATTGAGTGCAATGTTTGTTTCCTAGGCGGTTTTTATAATTTTGATGATTCTTTTCACTGGCAATTTTCATGTCTGAAGCGATATTTCTCCACTCAGCTCCCGCATTGCATACCTTGTTGCATCTTGCATCTGCTGAAAAGAAGATTGGCAGCCAGATGCTTCCAACAGCAGGGCCAACGTACCCTGCTCCATTTGTGTTCGCTCTCTATAGAATCTTTTGGACTTGATCCAATCTTGTCCGTTCTTCAGAACCCACCACTATATACATATATTTATTATAATGCACTAACCCTGGTGAATTGACTTGTGCATCAAAGGTCAGTTTCCAGGAAATGTGATGTGAATGTCCTAACAGATGGCAAGTAGTGGCTATGATATTTCAAAGTCCGCCTAGCATATTTTGTACGTGATTGAGGGATGTGGATTTGTCAGTGCTATTTCTCAGTTGCTATTAAATGCTAGTTGTTGGAATACAGCAAAACACTTGTTAACAACAGGCGTTGGGAATCAGAATCCTGATAACACCAATACTCAGGTACTGACTACTCAGCTTTTTCAGTTTGTCTGTCTTGACTTTTGCACCAACATTCCATTTTGGGAGTTCCAGGACAGTTTGAGACTTTTGTTTTTCCCATCACTGCTCGTGACTGTTGCATCTGATGTGCTCGTAGTAGTTCTACCTCGCTATTATATTCCCAAGGGACTAGCAGCAGCTTGAAGTGATGAAGTATATCATTCATCTAAATTCACGATTCAACTTACTTCAGATCAGGATTTTTTGATTTTACAAGGTCATACCTGCATTAACGTGAGGTACTCGTAAATCTAGTGATCATATTGCCTCTCAGCCCTGACTCCATTAATATTAAACAAGATAACGCGATGATCTCATATGACAAAAGACAAATACTCGAAGAATGCTTTGTCACTTGAATAGAATTTAGTCATATGTTTAACACTGTAGATTTCATAGAGCTTTTTGAACTAATTCGCTTAATACATACACTTTGTTTGTGCGTTCAGAATTCGTTTGTTCAACTAATTGCATTTTAACATAGAATTAAAGCGGGAGTAAACTTTCTTCCCCTGTATGTACTGGACGCTTGTAATATGATAATTGATAGAACATACCGCATGAGTTTAAGATAAATAATAAGTACTAATGTGTAATGAATTTCAATGAATGCATGCCCTTCAATATTGAAATTGAATACAATGATGAATCCATAGAAAATGAAGAAGGATGAGATTGAGAATTAAGTTTTTTACTTGTACAAAATTATAATAGAGTTGGCCCTTAATTTGAAATAATTAGGTAATCGAATTAATTATTTTAAATAATTGGATTTAGACCTTGATCAAATGTCTACTTAATTATAAAAATATTAATTACACCAACAAATTTGAAGTTCTTTATGCTTCATTTAGCTTTTGAGTTTTTTTCCTTTTGATTAAGGTTGAATCTATATTAAAATATCAAGTCACATTTAAAAATTCTGAAACATAGAATGACGATAAAGATAATAATAAATTGGGTCAAAATTAACCCTTTTTTTTTACGCTGGAATTGACAAATTTAAAAGTTAATCAAATTGAGACAATAAATTATGTTAAAATAAATCATTTTATTTGAATTAATTTAAATTTAATCATATCCAAAATTTAATTAACTTAAAATTGGTTGTTGATTATGGGGAGAGTAAGATCATATCAAGTTGGATGAATTCGATTTGCCTTTCATTAGTAACAACTTTCCTTTTATAAAGAAAATCGATACAAGACGTGTTTCATCAAAGCTGATATGATCTGTTTGTGTCACTTCACTTGGCGTTTTTGGCTTTTTTCCGTCTCTCCTGGTCACGGAGACAATGAAGAGTAGTCATTCAAAAGAACGATATATGCCTCTCATCACCACAGTATTCCTGATTGATTTGAGTTCTTGGTGTGGTCTTCGTCTTTGGTTTGGGGTGTCAGTTCTCAACGAGAAAGATGCATGGCGTTTTCTGGTTATAACAATGAAAGACGAACCCAAGAGATCAGCAGAGCAAACACACTCATCCTCATGTAACATCCCATCACTTGTAGATTACGATCTTTTTTATGACAACGAGTCTCTTTCCTCTCGTCCATCCCTTCACTTTCTTCCTGTTTTTGTATCAAAAACCTGAAATGAGAAGATGATTCTGACTGTTTTTAGTCACCAAAATGGAAGTGTATTTTCCTTAAACACACTCGCAGACAAAAGAGTAACATTAGTTGATCAAAAGAACCGTCATTTTGTAGCCTCTTTTCCTTGTAAGAACAATAGAAAAGCACAAGGTAAGGATGTGGGCATCAGAGGATCTGTGCCAATTACTCTTCTCCAACCCAGTTTTCATCCCAATATACATGAGGGTTAGGGTTAGTACAGGATAATCTGACCCAAAAATGTAAGAATCAGATTCAAAGAGCAAAACAACTTATTTTGAAGGCAATGAAAAGATACGTCATCGTATTATTTGATCACAACTGTTGCAGTATCCGCCGCAAGACCGTATACTTGAGGTTTGGGAAGAAAACTACAGAGTTTACGATTTCTTGCACGACAAGTAATAACTTTCAAAACCCAGATCCTGGTACTTTGTCCATAGGTTCAGGACCTTGGCCACTTCTCACTTGGAGCGAAGACTGGAGGACTTACATTTAGAGCAAACTGCTTCGTTATGAAAGAAATTTTTGCTTTTCTTTTCAAGGATATAGAAGATAGCGTGTTGCAGATCGCCATCTCTGCCCACCAAATCTCTTATTCTGCTCTCCTGGATTTGTTCTTGAAGACAAAGTAGACTAGCACACACATACACACACATATATATACATGCATGCGTGCATGTCCAAATGATATTAGAGATCAGACATATCAGTATAGAAATGTACATTGTTCAAAGGAAAAATATATATATATTTCCAGCTACAACTGAGAAATTTGGCAGTTGAAGCAATCAAAATTAAGGGTTTAAGATTAAGTTTCCACATTTGCACTTCCAACTCATTGGCTTGTAGTTGGAGCTATCATCTCCTCTAGCGTAGGCAATGGTGGAGACTTGGGGATTTGTTGGAACCTGGATAGCTTCACAATGCCCACATGAAGTGCACCTGCCCTCACATCTTGGTGGCCTTGAACCTATCTGAGATCTTAAAATCATCCCCTTGTCTTCTACGTTTACTGTCTAACCAAACTCAAGAAATAACTCATTAATAGCTCTTGACTTTGTGTGTGAGAAACAAAAAGTTCTAAAAGCTAACATGTTAAAGCTGATGAGAACAAAAAGAATTACAGTACTGCTCACCTGTGAAGGAGTGACTAATGCAGGACTTGCTTTACCTGTTAATAGAATGGAGTAGTTAAATTCAACCTTATTAATAAAATTTCTGCATTGAAAACAGATATTAGTTGAGGCTTGGTTTACCTTGAGCCATGAATCTCACTTGGGTCGAGCTTGAAATCCAGAGAAAGGCAAAAGAAATGGCAAAGCAGCCAAGTTTTTGAGACAACAAGAACTTGTAACCACTATACCCCATCTCTGGACCTTGAAAAGAAGAGTTAGCACTGCGAGGAGAGACCGAAAGATAACTTACATATAAGAAAAGGATGAAGAAACAGAGTGCATCGTTTTCTATAAGAAAACAAGGAAATCAGTAATTGAAAGACACATTATAGCAAAGTGCTTTTCTTTCACTTATCTCTCTGATACTTTGAGGTGATGGAACGTGGAAAGACAAATAAGAAATGGGAAGAAAGGCGAAAAGAAAGATTAGAACCAAACCCCAAGAGACAAGCAGTTTAACATTGGTTCTTGAGCCCCCAAACCCAAAAAACATGAACATGTATATCCATATAATAGAAGAAAGAGAATGGTACAGGAATGGAGGTCCCTAGTGCATGTGTCTGTGTGTAATGTAGAGGAGACAACAAGATGGGATGACCATAAATCATCACAGAAGCCTAATAACGTAAGATTTTAGCTGTCTCAATTAAAAACCATAAATTTGAATATGTTTTAAAAGGACAACTAATGTCCAAAGCAGCAAACAAATTCCTCCACAATTTCCAACCAGAAGATGACATGAGTGACAAGTTCCCACAAGCATTCATTCCTTTCAACATATATAGTAATGGGTTGTTTTCCTCTGCTATTTTACTTCTGAAATTTTGGTTCTTTGTAGTTGCAGTTCTGGTGATTGGCCTTGGGCAGTGCCACCATATCTCTGTTCATATGCATATTTTTTCCCCCATCTCTATGTATTCCCAGAGTCTGATTGAAGACTCTCATAATTTTGTAGGCTCACGCAACCATTGAAGCCCAACTTTCTTTTTTCGTTCCCAACCCGTTTTGAAGTTGTTATGATGATGATCTCAGATTCTTAGGCCCAAGTTGAAAACTTTCTAGCCAGTGATACAAAATTCGAGGAAGCCTTAAACTTCTGGTGCGA
>JAOSBO010000209.1:32665461-32675947 GCA_027563915.1 Erythroxylum rotundifolium | reverse complement strand
GGAGGTTAATGTTAGAACTTAGTTTTCTAGCTAGATAAATATCAAGAAGAGAATAAGTATGAGTTTATTCATGATAGCTAGGTTAAGGAAAGCTTTATGTGAGTGTAATGAAATAAAATATGAGTGTTTTTAGGGAACCAGGAATATAGACGCCAAGAGCGAGAAGAATAACGAGCTTGACTTTCGAAAATTTCAAGCTAAATAGGTGGGTAATATATTTATAGTTGTGATGATGAACTACATTATTTATGTGCATGTATGTTCTTTTATTCATGGTGAATGTGAGTGATATGTTATGATTTAGTGATAATGAGTTGAAATAATTGGGTGTATATATGTTAAATATATATATTTTGAACCATTGTGGATATGGGAAAATATTTCGTGAATGTATATTGTGTTGCATTGTGATATTTTACTGACCTTCTGTGAACGAAAAAGAAAAGAATTATGAAACATGAAAGCATGAACACGATGTAGAATATATGATTATAGAAAATCTGTTATGTGGGCGAGAGAGGAATCCGTTTCGTTAGTCACGTGCACGTCGACCTATAGCCTTCTCCTGGCTGCCCGCTTGTGGCCACGAGATCTTGAGAAATCGGACTCGTTTCATCTCACGGTGTAAACTTCGGTTTCGCCGTTTCGTTCCACGGAACTCTCGAGCCATTGTGTGTACATTGCATTTTTGAACATGTTAAGTATTAATGTATATTGAAGGTTATGATTGACAATAATTTTCAGCCCATTTGTTTTGTGATAATGTGTTGTGTTATGCATGATTATTGTGTGGTGTGTAGTTCATTAGCATCAACTATAGGTATATTAGCCACTAAGCTGTCCGACTCACCCTACATTTTCTACTCCTCAGGTGAAGAACCAGCAGATCATTAGAAGCCTTGCAAAGTTTTCGGTATAACTCCAAGGAATTCAGAATTTGTAACTAAGTTAGCGTCAATCACTTTTAGGCGATCCTAGAAGCATGTCAGCATAAACATTATAGTATGTATTTTGTGACCATGATACTGTACGTATTTTGAGATTGAGATACTGTTGCGACATTGTGAAACCAAGTATAAAAATATGTAACTCTTTGTTGTTGTAAATTGATACTTATATATGTGTGCTGAATTTTCATCTTATGAGATCAGTTGTGCGCTGAATGTTGGGAGATATTATGATGAATTATTGTGGTAAATTGTGTAGCAAAGGAGTTTGGGTGAGGATTGTTTGTGAATTGATGAATTAAAACAAGGAATGGGGTAAAAGTGTGAACTGAAACTTTAATGGATAAACTGCACTGATCTAGGCAGAATTGGGCTTAGTGGTCTACATAAAAGTTGTAGATTATCCTTTTAGCTTTCTATCGCTATAAAGATCGAAATTTTTGGACATCAGATGTAGAAGTTATGACTTATATAAGATAGCTGTATTTGGGTGCAATTATGCATGATTGGTGTATAATTTAGATTAAATGGTAACCTTAACTTAATTGATTAAATTGTAGCGATACATGCAAAATTAGATAAAGTTGTCTTCATGAAAGTTGTAGGGCTAGATCTTAGCTTTCCAGTGATATATAGTTTGAAATTTTTGGGTTACTGGATTGAGAGATATCTTGTTTAGAAGTAAGGGTATCGGGTTAGGGTAAAAGTCGCGATTGTAACACAGTACGATCGCGACAATCCTCAAATATCAGCAAATAGCGATTGCGACAAAGGCGCGATCTCGAAAAAGCAAGGAAAATCGTGATCGTGACTAGCCCATTTTTCCCAAATTCGCGACCGCAACTAAGTCGCGATCGCAAGGCTCCCTGCATCCAGAGCAGTCCGCACTGCCTTTTCCCATTTTTCCTAATTAAATTACAATTAAACCCTTTAATCATCAAATCTTTTATTCTTTGTTTATTGTTGCTATGGAAATTTTGAATTTAATGGTTGAGTGTTATTTCATTTTTCCTATGAATTTTATTTAGTTAATAGAGTTATTACTTAATTCTTTTATTGGAAATTATCCATTAATTATTTTATTAATACTTAATTGTTTTTATTTAATCATGTTTGTTTTTAAATAATTTAATTATATGTCCGAAATTAAGTTAGGATCCTACCATAAATTTTCCGTGTCTAGACTTTAATTAAATTTAAATGTTCTAATTCATTTTATTATTATTATTGCTACAAATAAATTTCCAATTGGTGACACGTAGTCGCCATAAATTACGTACGGGGACCAGGGCCAACAATATATATTCACATTTGATAGTTTATACTACATATTGTTTGAAGTTTCCTTTAGTCTCAAATGTGACATGTATGCCCGTGGAGCCGGGAACGGTGTCACAACAATTTGTAAAGAAAAATCGGTTGATTTGAAAAATTCGCAATTCTGAATACTTTTTCTGCTCATGCATGTATGCATGTCACCCCAATTTCAATTTGTTTAACAGTTTATTAATATGAAAATATCTAACTTCTGTACTGATTATGTTTTAGGTACTAAATCTAGCTACCATTGCACTGCATCCTCTTCCAATTTAAAGATAGCAAAAAACCTGTTACAAGAGAGTGTGAGAAACCCAACACTTGAGGGAAAAGCTATTACTATTTCAATTGGTGCGTTCGAAAATGCAAGGGCCCCTTTGGGGAATCCAGATATTGGGAACTCATTTAACTTTACCGACTCTTATGTCACTTGGAATCCAAATAAGTAATTATATCATTGTCAGTTAACGAGTAAATCAATTGAACTCAGCTTTAAAGTTTATCTCTTTTTGTATCTGCAATAATTTGGCAAATAACATATGTACTACTTATGGGTTAAGTTGCGTACTACTGAATATTAACTGTTATTGTTCTAGTTCTATGAGTGTATGAATTGGGTAACTTCTAATTCAAAGTTCGTACTACTTCATATATCATTTTATTATATTGATAAAATAATTTAAAATTTTACTAAATAATTTTGCAATGTTAATAAATACTAATGATTAATTAATGTTTAAAACCTAAAAATATGCTGTTAGTTTTTTTTAATAATACGTTGCAAAACATTCACAACAAATCTCCAATAAAACATATAAGTATGATAAATTATAAATATGATAGACTAATAATTTATGAAAATGTCAATCATTTAGTGATGATTTTTATAAATCGTCACCAAATGTAGACATTTTACGACGTTTTCTACAATTCGTCCTAAATTGTGCAACATTTTGTGATGATTTTCAAAAGTTGTCATCGAACACTTGACATTTATTGACGATTAATTTAAATTGTCGCTGAATGTATAGCCTTTAGCAACGAAAAAAATTTCATCACCAAATAATAACCTTTTGGTGACGTTATATATTATCGTCACAAAACATATATCATTTACTGACTATTCTCTGTTGGGCGTTGCCAAATGTTTGACTAGTTATGGTGATGTTTTAAACTTTTGTCCCAGCTACATTATTTTGCGACAACTCTGACATATCTTCACCCATTGTGTAGGATTTTGCGTCGATTTTTGTTGTAAGTGGCCAAAGGTATTCTATTGTGCGATGCTTACTATTTTCATCATGAAATGGTTAATTTTGGTGACGATTGCTTTAAAACGTCACAATATGTTTTCTTTTTGTGACGATTTCTTTTCGTCACAAAAAATAACATTGCAAAAAGGCACCATTGTTGTAGTGATTGAATCTGTTTATTAAAATTTAGTTCCCTCAATTATAGGAAACCACAAAAATTTAGTATCTCATTGTCAGAATTCAAAACCTGACTCTGAAGTTGGATGCCTTATGCCTGGTATTAAAACCTTCAAAGGGTAGTTAAGATTTTTGGCCCTTAGAGTGATCTAGGTGATGAATAACGTCTCTTAGTAATCATTGAGGTCCAACAATCAACTTCATGATTTAAATTTAAATAATTACAACAATGTATTAATATATATTTCAAAAGCAATAAGGCATTGTTAGAATTCAAGGCTCTTTTAGATGTTGAGAACTTGGTATCAAAAGCTTTAACATGTCAATGGTCACTACAACAAAATATGGAGTTTAATGACATAAAAGGTGGAGTTTTTAGGCTTTTTTTAACGTCTTAAAATTAATTTTAGACGTTTTATAAAGTGTAAAAAAATAAGTGTCAGAAAAACTATTTTCTATAGTTTTCTTAGACACATAGATGTGTCGAAAAAGCATATTTTTTTACGTATCTAAGGGTCGAAAATTTATTTACACATAGATTCGTAAAAAACTTACATTTTCTTAGACACATAAATGCTATTTTAGACGCTTTGTGTAAGCTTTTAGATGCTTTTCTCTGTCGATATTTTTCATTTTTAAACAGTTTTTTACGTTGAATAATTTCACCATTTTTGAGTAAAAATAAGCTTACAATTGCTTTATGCATCTTTTTAAAGATCACTCACATATTATTATAATAAATTAATTAGTTATTTATTATTATAATAAATTTTACAAATTAATCTAAAATATGTATCTTCATATTATTATTATAAATTAAAATTTTTGTTAATCACTTATTGCCATTTGACTTAAAATATCAATATATTTATTCAATTATTGCCCTTGAGGTTTGATTACATTACTTAGAAGGTCTTCCTCAGCAGAAGTTGTGACAGATGCAACATTAGTAAGTGTGTGTGCTCATTAATCATATGAAAAGAGAAAAATGAATTCAAGGATTATTTTGTATACACAAGAAGTGCAAATTAGTACATATTAGACATCTTATAGTATTCACGACTAAGTCAAACAAAAAGAACATAAACTTTCAGCTAAAAATCTCAACTTCAAAAAAACGTCTCTAATACATTTCCTTATTACAAGTCAAACCTCACATTTCATTGACCATTCATGTCTACATTCAGAGTTCAATTATTTTCTTGATCTTTCATCTGTAAAGTGAATTGGGTTGCTTTTTTAGCTACACAAAGTATAGCTGCAACGCATTAGTTTTACATGGTTCAAATAGGCATTACATGCCAAAACATACTGTTACACATTCCAGAGCAAACAAATTGCTTCAAGAAAAAACTTGAAAAGGAACACATATGAAATTTACGAGCAGCACATCATGAAATGAAAATGAACTTAAAAGTGGAGGAACAAAACACGAGCAAGCATGAACATCCACCTCTCACCTTAGGATCAATTCTTCCATTATCACAATCCGTTGCCATAGCATACACATAGGACCTGAAGATTGAACAGTTAACCACAGCATTACTAACACTTAATTTTGTGACGGTAGATACAATACCTTATCACATTTATGTACCTTGAAGATTGAAATGAAGTGTACATGTCGACAAGCCTCCCTCGTAATGCAGTTCGTTGACAGAGAGAGCTATAAGATGTGAAACAAAAAGTAGCTAAAACCTCCTGGTTGCATTACAAAGATCCTCATATTAAGGACTAAGAACTTAAGTGGTTCAATAGTTAAGGGAAAAACTTTAGATAATAAGCTTTAATATTGTATGAATCATGGAATTTCACTTTCAGCTTACACTCCACTTTTACATTCACTGTTATGCGGCTAGAAAAACTTATTGGAACGAACACAGGTTAAATTTAAAAGTCCAGAAAGAGATCATAAAGTAGGTCCAGTTTGTTGGAATTGCAGGACATAGAGGTTTAGCAAAGTTACCAATGTTTGAGCACTAGACCATTGGTGCACCATATTTTGTTTCCGTTTAGAACATAGCCTCCGTTTACACGATCTACTTTGCACTTCATGCTAACAACATCAGACCTAACTGGAAGATACAAGGACATCAACCAATAAGTTGAGTAAAATGGTAGATCTCTCACTTACACCCATGTTTATCATTCGATTCACTCATTGCAACGGCTCCAACATGCTCTCCACTAATGAGTTTCACAAAAAGATTAAATTATTGCTTGAACTTAACAATGGTGCCACATTCCTTATCTTTGTATCAAAAGGAAAAGAAAGAAAAAGAGAAAGAGAAAGAGGATGCAAAAATTGATATTTTTCATATACTTTTAAGACAAATGAAGGTAATTGAGGTTTGACATATATATCACAAGCATCCATTATGTTCCATACAACAGCATCCTAATGATCATCTCATAGATTAATGCCATGTTGAGGAACATTCAAATTCAAGGAACTAAACTAATTTAGTAGGAATATCTCATATAGGGAAGATGATGTCAAAGTCTTGGAAGATAAATTTAAAAGATACAATTAAATTAAGCACCTTCAGTCCACAGTACACATATCATTAGAATCCTTAATCCAAACATGCTTCTTACTAGCTGATTGACGCACAGGTTAATGAATATAAAAGGTGACTGAACTTTATTACAAATTATAACACGTGTTAATTCTTGTCCTACCAATTCAAAATTTTAGAAGTTTAGACTCTTTTTTAGTATTTTTTAGACAAATTCTATTGTCTTAAATAAATGTCTAAAAACTCCACCAATTCATAAATTATTTAAGATAATTATTAGATATGTCTAGGTATAAGCGTCTAAAACTTCCTTATTTTGATGTAGTGAGTACAATTCACTTAAACCTTAGAAAAAAAGTTAGGAATTTGGTGTGTATGATAAATTCTAAAAGATTTAAGAAAAAAATTCAGTTTTCAAGTTGAATGTTCAAGAACCAAGAGGAACGTACAAGATAGAATTGCAAAACTGAAGGTTGAATATGGTTATCTTTCAACTATTGAAATCAATAATCAAATGTGGTTTTCAATTCTTATTTCTGATACTATGAAAATGTAAGCCATCCATTTTAATTTTTGATATTTCAGGTCCAGTTTAATTGATCATCATATAACATTATCTAATTTGATGTAACACCCTATGTTCGAGGCTAGACCCCAAAAATAGAATTGAGTGTACTGTGAGAAATTAGAAGTGCATGTTATGCTTATGCATCACTATATATTCACACATAAGTGAATATTTATTTTGATGCATTAAAATAATTGTACATGTATTCATTGACATTTTCCGGGTATAATTGATTGATTAAAATGTGAATTGTGATTTATTTGCTTTAAAATTTTATTTGGAGACTATTAGTATTATTTCGGAATTTTTGGTAAATTTTAGAAAATTTCTAAAAATTTGGGGTATTTTTGGATTAAGAAAATGTTGAAAATGGACAAATGGAAGTGTGACACATGGACTGATTAGTGAGTGCCAAATGGCTTACGTGCATTGGCGACATGTGTAATTACAATATTAAGTAAGGTGTTTTGTTTTATAAGAAAATTTTCTGCAGCTCTTTCTCTCATTCTCACATTGCTTCACCGAAAATCCCATCACCAAAGCACCCTTCTTGATCATCCATCACCGAACATCAAATTAGTCATTTTGTGTATTTGGTCTACTCATAACTACTGTAATATTTGCTGAATCAAGTGAGTTATGTTATGACTTTATGGGTACCGTAAATGATTGTTTATAAATATGGATTTTGATTTGTTATGTATGATCTGAAGTAAATTGGAGTTAACTGGAAAAAAGGAGATGTAACAGATGAATGAAAATGCAAAAGTTCATGAAAGTTAATGCATGAATATATATGCTATGTTTTTTTTTTCACTTTTGTTATGTGGGAATATGTGTGGGTGTTTTTAAGATGACCTAAAGTGAGTTTAAAGCTAAGGAAGAAGAATTAGGTGAGGTTCTAATATAGTAATGATAAGTTTTTGATAAAATGAAAGTGTAGAAGAACGTGGAAAAATGCATCAGATGAATGTATGATAGAGAAAAAAATGCAAAAACTGGAATTTGCGTGAATGAGTATACAGTTTTTTATGTTTATGGTGCTTTTTGGATTTTTGGACATATTTGTGTTAAGACAGGCTGAAATGGAAGTAGAAAAGTTGGTTTATACATTAGATATGTGAATTGAATAAGATAGAAGTGAGAAAATCCGGAAAAATGGAAGAAAAAGAAATTTGCATTCTTAGAGAGAAAAGAGAAGAGGAGTTGCACCCGAAGGTTTTTCCAAAACCAAACTGTGTTGGTTCTTTTAGCCACAACTTTGTCATCTGACCTCTAAATGACTTAAAAATTGAACCAATACACCCCTAAGACATTGATATTTCCTCTACATGACAATTTAGAATTATCTGAACTGATTTGAAAAAAGAGTAATTGGATTAAATTGAGGAAATATGCTGAAATGTTATGAACTGGAGAATTTTCATTGATCATGCTTCTGTATTTTGATTATATCTTGAGCTATAGAGTTTAAAATGAGTTAATTCTTCATTCATATTAAACTAGAGACATAATTCTATAACTTTCTTGAAGAAATAAAATTTAAATTCTGTCCATAATAGCCCTGAAATTTAGCTTGAAGTTGAGAGTAGTATTTTGTTGAGACATAAAGAACAGTATGGAGTATTTTGATCATAACTTACACGATACTAGACCAAAATGAATGAATTTGATGGAGTTAAAACTTAAGATATAGAGGAATATTTTATTAGAGAAAGTATTGTCTGAAAACTTCTAATTTTAAGTCAAAAATAGTACGAAAGGAAGAAAATATAGCAAGTCACGATCGTGCATCAACACGATCGCGACTCTACTAAAGCATATGGAAAGTTGCGATCGTGCTTCAGCACGATCACGACTCTGTTAAAAGCCAAGGACATCGTGATCGTGCCTCAGCATGATCACAACTCTACTATTGAAGGACGAAAGTCGCAATCATGCTGCACAATTGCAACTCTGAACCTTTGAATAATAAGGGACGGTTTTGAACATCCCTTAATCTTTTGTCCATATTTTTTTTCTCCCGACCTCCAAATGACCTGGGACTTGAACCAATAGACTCAAAACACACTTTTCTACATCTCCACAAAAATGTATAATCATCTAAATTCATGTGGAGAGATTGAGTGATAAATTTTCGACGAAATTGATGAGGAGTTCTGGAATTTCATAACTGGAGTATTTTCACTGAACATGCTTTGGTATTTTGACTATATCTTGATCTGTATGTATCTAAATGGAATGATTTTTGACTTGTAGTAAACTAGAGATATTGAGCTACAAATTGTCTGAAGAAATCAAATTTTAATTCTGTCTCTAAAAATTTCAATTTCTGAGTGGAAGTTGAGCACATATTACTGTTTCAGTATAAGAACAGTCCTAAAATGTTTGGAAGGTGCTAAAATTACTTATAAAGTGTATTAAAGAAATATGCCTGAGAAATTGTCATTAAACATGCATGAGACATGATACATTCATGAAGTTGCTTATGGGTGACTATTTATCTGAATGTGTAAATTTTGCATGATTGCATATAGAAGAACAAGTAGATTGACCACTTCTTGATATTGCCGAAACTTCAAGGCAATAGCTTTGGGAGTAAACTGTGAGTAACCTAACGGTCTCACTCAATTAATTGTTTTGATTATGATTTAATTCTCTTATGAATGTGTGATCGATTATACTCATTTCAGACATGAAGGTCCGAAGATTCTGATTTGATGACTGTGATATTGAAGTGCTCCTTTTATGTGAATTTGAATGAATAAGCAATACTCCACATTAGTGTTGAATGCCAGAGTAAGGTCTGATTATAAATGTGAATGTGAAACTGAAACTGAAATCAAGTGACTGATTGTATATATATGAATGTAGAGCATTCCATTACATGAATGCATTAAAGGTAAAGGCAGTTTTGTCCAGAGTTGCTAGTGTAAAGAGATTAAAGCTCAAACTGTGATTAGAGCCTCAGGCTCAGTTATGAAAGTACCCGATATCCACTAAGAGATATGGGACATTATCTGGTATAGCTCGATATCCACTAAGGGATATGAGCTAGTAAAAAGGCACTTGGTCACAAAAACAATAATAACAAGTGAAAGTGGGTCTCACGTGCATTGCATATATATTTTAATGCATGTGTTTGACTGATTAAAATGCATTGGTACCTTATATTTGAATGAGAATGTGATATGTGATATTTCGTGCAAATTGCAAAGATGTGAAATATTTTCTATGTGTGATAAGGTATTACATGAATTGAGTGAACCATCGATGATGGTTACCTCATTGAGTTCACAAAAGCTCACTCCAAATTGCATGTTGACATTTCAGGGTCGAGAGAGGACATTAGCTATTGAGAGACTACAAGAAGTATAATTCTTGTACTTTTGTAAAGAAGAAGTGGCTCAAAGATCGGTCAGCTGAGACTGAAGAGTTTAGATAGATATTTTGTATATTTACTCTTTCATGTAGCATATTTGTATTAGGATATGATGATGTACATAGATGGATGTTTAAAAGCTATAATGTAAATAAGATCGAATTTATGAAATGAAATAAGGATTACAGTTTTGGAATTTGATTTTAAAATTTGGTGACTTTTATGTACGATAGTTGATGTCATTACTAAGTTGGATATGTTGCCATGTTATAAAGTGAAGGTGAGATAGTTAACACACCATTATTATAGATTATATACTAGAA
>JAOSBO010000209.1:32577037-32587629 GCA_027563915.1 Erythroxylum rotundifolium | reverse complement strand
AATTATACCCTAAAGCTAATACCGATAGGATATTGAAAACTTTAAAGACATAATTCAATGAATTAAACAAAACATTATAACCACATTGATAAAGACAAATCGATAGGGTAAGTGCATCATTAACATAGTATCTAATGTATGCCTAATAACAACATCACAACAACAATTTGTAATAATTGGTCTCACGATAGGGGAGCTCACAATTACACAAAGTGAATGACAATAGTCCAATAACATTTCCCAAGATTGTTCCCATAGATTCAATTAGCACCACAATTACAAAATTAACCATAGTAATCATATGATATAACATTATATGCATAAAGTACATCCAAAATTAATTTTAGTGCATAACTACATAACACTAAGAGTAGACAAGACCTCACAAGCCCAAATAATACTAGAAGCAAGTGCAAAAATTTTCAAGAAAAAATTTAGAGAGTACATTATTATTTTTTTATTAATTTTAAAATTTGGGAAAAATAAAAATAAAATTTCTAGAGTTCAAAAAATTACAGGAAAAATACTATAAAATAGAACTGGGCAAGTGAAGCACTCAGGGAAAAATACCGTCAAAGACGGCTGCACACGCCTCCACGTGCCAGCACCGCACGTGGGGAACGCCCAGCGGGGTCGAGGTCGTCTTCTTCGCCCAGTTGACTGATATTCGGGTCGCCCGACCCGGTTAGTGACTTGTTTCAAAAAATGGCTATACCTTGCTCGATTTTAATCCGTTTTCAACGAAATTAGTTTCAATAGATTCATAATTTAATGATATATAAAACCACTCATTAAATTTCATAAAAGAAACTACTGAATAGGTCCCAAAATAAGAAAGAAACATTTTCGGCTCGATTTTTCGAGTTTTTTTAGGTTTTCAAAATACAATAGCAAATTTAACAAACCTATCATATGCTGTGACACCAAACCGAAACAAATCGACAACAACAAAAATGATTTCATAGAAAACAATTAACAAAGCCGAAAATCCCCAAATTCCATGAAATTAATACCTCAAAAATTACACAAAATTAGCAGTCACAATTAGGGATAGCACTGCTTTGATACCAATTGAAAGAAATTTTAAGATGAAATTACAAATTAATTTTATAATTAATCAACACACTTGATTAACCTTAGTGAATTGCAACATACTAGATTCAATAATTGTATGGACAAATACCTAGAAATTATGGAACAATTAAATCCATTGTTGTTTTTTGTGAAGCAAAGTGACAGAGAAGCAGATGATTGATTACTGCTATTCCAACCCTAATTAGCAAAAGCACATACAGTTCTCAATGGGGTGACTGTATTCAAAGTCGCCTAGCAGCAGGGCTTTCTGTGCGCTACAAAACATGGGTCAAACCTACCCATCATAGTAAGCCCATGAACACAAGCCAAATGATACATTAAAGAGAGAATTAACAAGCCCAATTATCTTGACATCAAATTAATCGGAGTTTGTACAAAATTATGTTTATATGCTAGTTCACAAAGATAATGATAAAATTCTATCAACACATTCTTATTCCTATTTAATAAAGAGACCATTTTTTATAAACCCACATATAATTATTAATAGAATCACTGGACTATGAAAGTTTTCTTTCCTCAAATAAAATGTGAAACATCCCATAGAGTTCTGCAGTATGCCATAGGATTCTTTTGACACAGAGCCTGAAGGGATGGTCCATTTGGCACCAAGATTGAAACGGAGCTCTAACATTTTACTCAGAATTAAAAAGAAGTATACGATATGTGGCAGAGACATAAATGAAAGATATGGTGATACCAATTCAAGTTTTCAGGGTATACTCGGCCTGTGTGTCCAGACTATTTCCTTTTGAGGTCTGAAGAAAACGGCTACTCATCTAAGCCCAAATTGCTTACGAAGCCCAGATACGATAGCCTGTAGTTAAAACCAGCACTCTTGACATCAGCGTTCTGCGATGAATCCAAACCCGGAGAGTGGACTTTAAGAAAGTCGCATCCTTTGGTTTTTTCTCGACAGCAAGCTAAGAGGGATTCCGGAAACAACAGGCAGCCCATTTTTTTTCTTTGTTTAAATTAATCTTTCCATGCTTTCTGTGTCTGAGTCAGGACAGCATCATGATGTCTGACTTTACAGGCAAAGGTTGCTGTTGGGTGGAGCCGGATTGTGATTTTGTATGTTGGTATTCTTTTAGGAGAAAACATCGTGGGTTCTATGTCTTGGGGATGTCTTACAGATCATGTAAAGTTGAGCACTCCTGAGGTTTAAATTTAAATTTAAATAATTTATTCCAGTAGGAAATAATATTAATCAGCACTGGTCATGGGCCGGAAAAGATTTTAAAATATTTAACTTTCATTCTTCGGACGTTAAATTTTTCGTTAATATGAATGACAAGACCAGCCACATTATATAGTTCTCATATATTATATTTGTATTATATATAAATTTTATTATTTAATAAATTAAAATATCAAAACTTTAAAACAATTATACACTCTTGTTTTAAGGTTTTGATATTTTTAATTTATTAAATGATAAAATTTATACGTGATACAAATATAATATATGACCGCCACGTGGTAAAAATGTTAATCTGATATAGCTCGTCACGCTATCTACGTTAACTAAAAATTTAAAATCAATCTATTTTTGCTAAAAAATAAAATTTGTAATATGTTAACTTTATTTTTTAAATTCAAATTAATATTATAAAATTGAGTAAAAGTTTAAGGTTTTTTTTTGTATAATTAGACTTAGTTTATATTATCCTCTAATAGACCGATGGGGCACAAAGTAAGCCATTTTTCCTATGTTTCCATGTACATGCAGCAATATACACCTTCAGCTTTTCGTTACAGGCAAAGAGGAGCTTGTTGGCTTTTGACTAAGTCAAATACTTGGTCAATTAGTCATTCAAATTGAATACATACACTTAAGTGTATGTTGGTTGTTATTAGACTAACCCAAATTCTTAACAATTAACTCGTATGCTTAGTTTTATAAGAATTATATTTTGTTAAGATTCTTGGTATGTATAAGTTGTCATTAGTTAATAAGCATGATAATTGGAATTGGGTTTAGCCTAATCTGACTAGGCCCAACCTGAAGTCAACAGGCCAAGCCTGAGTTAACAGGGTCACGAGTCGAATCATAAGCATGGATTTCTTGACCTAACTAGGCCACGAGTTGAGCTAGGGCTCAAGCTATCTAGACCAGGCCTGACTCGAATTCCAACTAATTAGAGCGACAAAATGATGTCATTTTTTGAATATTTTAAAAAAGTAATAAGTCGGACCCTTGGATTGGTGCCTTGGACTTGGGCCCCTTTATATCCCGACCTAAGCCTGGCCCAACCAATTGCCATCTCTATTAGTTAGATTTTTTTGCTTAAATTACGTGCTAACCTCCTTTGTAACAATAAATATTTGGTTTCCTTTGCAAGAGAGTGTGTGCGCAAGACAAAAAAGGTGCGTAGAGAGAAATTTGAGAGTTACAAAATAAATCATCTCTATTCTATATAATTATTTTGGAAAACTATTGGTTGAAATTTCCTACAAATTACAATTTACAGGCAAAAAAAGAGCTAGTTGCCGAATAGAACAATCTCCATAATAAAAACAGAGATTTTGCTTGGCTTAGCTCTATCGAAACCTTTTATTGACTTTTCAGTGGTCCCTCGTGCTAGGCTAATTCAAGAGCGTAGTAACATAGGAGTAATACCCTACACCAACCCACTTATGATTTAACAGAAGACTAAACCCATAATACCTAAAAATAAGAGATCCTACCCACATGATAGTGTTTGATTTGTTTGTCCTTATGACACAGTAGTCAATCATCTTGCTGATCAGTCTGCCAAAGCAATAGCTTCGCAACAAATTATCCTTGCCAAGTCTACTCCCATTAATTTGCTTACTAGTCAACCATCTTGCTGATCAGTCTGCCAAAGCAATAGCTTCGCAAAAAATCTTTCTTACCAAGTCTACTCCCATCAATTTGCTTACTAGTCAACCATCTTGCTGATCAGTCTGCCAAAGCAATAGCTTCGCAACAAATCTTCCTTACCAAGTCTTCTCCCATTAATTTGCTTACTATATGTACAACAGTACAAGTTTACTTAGGCAACTGATAAAGGAAAAAGATAAAACTTTCAATCATAAAGATAAAATTCCATTAGGTGTTGTGGAATCTCTCAAGCAATCAGTCTTTTTATACAGATCATGCAATGTAATCCCAATATTCAGGATACTCAAATTTAGAATTTAATTTTGTTAATTTTGATTTTTATAATTTTGTTAGAATTGGATAATAATTATTTTAAGATATAATATTTTTATAATACAAGGAACTTCCCTTTCGTCCAATAAAATATTAAATTAATACATTTTGATCAATTAACCTACGTATTACATCAAAATTTAACAAAATTAATAATGCAATAACTACGTTAAAATCACTTTCAAATTCACATTGATACGTTTATCGCCGAAGCTTACATATACTTGATGACTTTTCCTTTGCTCCCACAGAATGCAGTCATTATAACCTTACACATTGCTGTAAGCTTGTGTTCGTCAAACTTGTGTGCATCCGGAATCAAAAGCAACACACAAAGTCCATACGTCTAAAAACGTCTGTTTCAAACGCAAGATCTTTGAAAAAATATTGTTTGACGACAGCTATTTAGTACGGTGGAAATAAGTTTGTCATTAATGTTTTACTTAAAAAATAAAAATAAAGTGATAAATAAACATTAATGTGGGTGACTCCACAGACTATGTTAATTGTTCTCATCAACTACTTTCATAAAATCTACTCACAACATCAAGCAGACGCTAAATCAGAATTTTTACTTGAAAGTCTAAATTAGAAATAAAATTTTGTTCAACAAATTATCCATTACAATCGTCATTGGAAATAAAAATAAATGCTGTTGAATTACATGTAATAAGCATATTTGGTGAGAGAGTGACTTTAGACGCTTTCAAAACACTTAATATTTCAGAGATTAAGTAGTGTCTTCTCTAATTTCTTGGATTAGGGAGAAGCTCCTATGTACCCTAAGGTTTGAACAACTTCGTGGCGAATTGCTTAATTTCCAAGCTTAAGTAAGCAATCACATGAAAGGGAAGACCAATAAATAAACAAATTATGAAAGAAAGTACGTATCGGGGTTGATGAGATGGTCCATGTAGAAGGGCGGAGTCTGTCCTAACAGCTCTCCTATATTAATTCTCCTATTTGGAAGCACTGAATACGACTTGTTCAAGTTACTTGAAACTTCTGATACAATCATTTTGTCGAGTTGTCTACAAAACTTGATATGCAAATTGATCTTGCATCGGCTGATGACTCCCACTACCGATGATGACAGACCAAATCCCTAGTTTGGGTGACTCGGGTAAATGGTGAAAGACACAGATGGGTTTGTTAACCCTATCTAGAAAACACACCGTATGGTTGTGAGATAGTTGCAAGAACGTCTTACCTTGCCATTACTAAAGTGTTGTTGTTTTGCTATTAAATATGGAACTTTATTTTTGTATCTACTCCCATTTAATGAAATTGCTTTTAATTTCTTAAAAAAAACGTTTAAAAGATAAAAACAATGCTCTCCACCATATGGACCATGAATGAAGACAAAAAGGATATGGAAAAAACATCCTATAAATTGTCACAATCATTCAACAAGAAAATTTAAGAACAAAATCAATCTACTATGACCATTCAAAAGGGACCCAATTGAGGATACTAGAATTTCTTGGTATGGGAAGTGGGTAAGTAGGCAATGAGACATGTTCACATGACCCTCCTTGTCCCCATCTAGAGAAGCACAGTGCAGATGAAGGCATACCAGGTTGCTCCTTCAATGTGATAAACGTAAAACCAAAGAAGGAAAATAAAAGAATACAAAACAACACAATCCTATACCCTACCGTCCTCCAAGCCCACTTTTATTGAAGAATTTTGGGCAGGTGTTCTATGTTCCCTTCAACATGTGCTTGCTCATGTGAAACCCACATGACTCCCATACCCATTTAACCAATTTGTCAGTCTCCTTCCCTTTCAATGTGAAAGCAACAGCTTCTACTCCTAGCTAAATAAAATAGTCATTGTTATTGCAAAGACTAACGAAAAACATTTATGATTATTTACAGCAGATAATTGATTGTGTCGAATAGAACATTGTAACAAACACTTTCTTGTCACTGTCGTTGTGTTTATCAACAAATTAGACACTTGACTTTGTTTAATGTCTGATTATGATGTTAACTTCCAAGTAATTGTTCTAACAAACTTTCTTAATCACTTCAATTCATGTCTAATTTCTTTCGGTATTTCAATGTAATCCCAATTAATTAGTTGTTTTCTAGTTTGTTATGTCATGACTGTTTGTCTCAAGATAAAAGGCGTGGATTTTCTTTTTAATTTTTTAACAACATTTGTTAATAATAAGATGATTTCTTTACTAACAAAGGAATAAATATAAAGTTTGAGGTGTCTTCATAAAAAACTCATATGCCCTCTAAAAATCTCGGATCCTGAAATTGAAAGTTAAATCGATTTAACTTAAACAGGTTTGACTGTCTAATTACACATAAGGACATGATGAATTAGTATCTTCATATTATAAATTCTTGTGGATTATACCTACTCCAATATTCCTCCTTAAATATTATAAATTATTAATTGAATAAGGCTTGCTGTATTTCAATGGTCAACTTGGTAGTACGACAAAAGCTTAAAAGAGAAGAGACTATTTAAGATCACTTGCCCAAAGTCAACAACATGGGAATCGACCATAATTCTCATTTCTAATAATTAAGTATGTTCAAATTAATTCGTAATTCTAATTAAAATCTATCAAACTCCTAATCACATGAAAGGATCATGGGTAGTTTCGACAGGTACTCAGTCGCACGGCGCATATTAGGGAAAGACCAAAAACAATACTTTAATTCGTATGTACAATTCATCTATTATACATAGAATTATATAGTATATAGTTCGAAGTTTATTGATTGTATATACTAATGTTTTTGGCTGAAAGTGTCAACTGGGGTGGTCTCTATCTCATATAGCACATGACCGGAGGCACTCCAAAAGGATGTAATCGAATTAATTAGCTTACTATGTGAGGTAGTTTAATAATAAACAAGAAGTGGAGTGGTGTAAGAGGCATTATAAAGAGTAATTCTGTATTGAAGGAACTCAATCGTTGATTATTTCTAACAAATAGGATTTCCAAAAATATTCAAATACTTTTCTTCTTATATACCTGAAATTCTCATTAAATAAATAAATGGATAGACATTAACCCGTTAGTCCACATAATTGAATTACAACACATAAAAACATATTGCCTTTGAACTCTAAAGTCTCTTCTCTAATTTTGAACGGTAAATGACATACAAATTTTAGGGGATTTCATACTCTATTGAACTACCTTTCACCGCTTAATGATTTACAGAGTGTTGATATCATTTCTTAGTCTTTAAATCAGAATGAAGTTCTCTCTAATAACTCTTATTATCAACTATTTAGAGAAGAAATGGTTGATGTGCCTTGGTTCAATCTTTTATTGAGAAACAATTTTAGTCCCAAGGCTTTTTTTTATTACATGGCTTGTGATAAAAAACAAACTTCAAACTAAGAGTCAATGGTATAACAATTCTGACACCACTTGCTTACTTTGTGATATTAATGTTATTGAAAACAAGGAACATTTATTTTTCCAACGTTCTTATGCTAAGGCAATTTGGAGTAGAATCTTGCATACCTCATAATCTTTCTAGTTATAACTGGGAGTAGACATTAAATTGAGTCATGACTAATTCGGAAAGGCGTAAACACAATGATGTTCTCTTCAAAGTAACATATACAATTGTCATATACAACATATGGAGGGAATGAAATAGTAGTAAATCACTGACAAGAGAGTAGAGAAATACCTGCTTGTGGATATAGTCATCAACTTTATCAGAACTTGCTTGGCTAAACATATGCAGGAATCTTTGCCTATAGATACGAAGAGAATGTAGGACATGTAATTTTATGTTCTCGTAGTAAGGCTTAAGTTGACAATTGAGCGTAGTTTCCTTTACGAGACTAGGTGTCTAGCCTTGAACTCATTGTAGTGTTGATCTAGTTTCTTCTATAAATTTCTTCATCCATTTAAAAAAAACAAAGCTTTACTATCAATATTTAAATTTCTTTTGGTGACAACTAATGCATGCTTCAAGTATATTCTCTTCTATTAATAGTAGTTAATTTATTGGTCGGTTTGGCATTTTAGACTCCTGTATATACGAACTGATTGAATGTGAATTAATTAATGGGATCTTTTCTAAATCTTCCTCCCCAAAAAAGGCTAATCTACATGCAGTCACGTATATTGGGTGGCATTATTATACTACTGTTTATTGACATTTTTATGACTTTTTTATTTTGTATAATATACTGAAGAATAGTAATCGTAGATATGCAAAATAAATTGCTTAAACTGAAATAACAAACATGTATCTTAATCGAAATTTCCTCAGCGATTGATGGTCGGTGATTCTAGTCCATATCCCCCTTTCAATTCACCGTACCTGTCATGCTTTGCTAATCTCCATGCAGCTAAGTTATTTATTTTCTTGACAACTCGAGACTTACACCACTGATATTCGTAGTCCCATATCTTCGATCTAGGAGATAAGCCACAAAGTCAAATACAAACAGATATTTCCACTAAAATATGAATTTAAGGAAAGTTATAGACAGGTGGTTCACCATACAATCAATAGCGATTAAGTACTTGAAATAAATTCCATGATGTGTTACAATGCCTACACAATAGCTTACTTTAGCTAAATGATTATATCGAGTACCAAAAAGAAAATTATTTTTATTGATAATACTAAAGTCCACCTGCTCTATATCTTTCTCTCCGATTAGATGTTAATTTGATTGCAATGATTATCATAAGGTAAGATCATATCACCAGGTTAGACTGACAAAGGAATGGGGTTGAATTTACAAAGTTTTAAAATATAGACTGAAGTTTTACCAATAAATCAATGTAGAAATTAAGGGGTAGAATGGAATAGATGTAGCTGCTCTCTATATTAAATGGAAATACCATTAGATTGGATGATATGATTACACAGTTAAATTACTTTTTCGTTATATGTGAGTCAAATATTGTTTTTCTTAACTAAAATTCATTGTAATGTTAATTGATGAGTCAAAAAATAATATAATAGGAGACCTCCTAAGCACTGGAACGGTAAGTAGCCAACTTAACACACCCTAATTTGAAGAAATATATAAAACCAGAAAAAGATAGTCAAATGATAATTTAATTTGCATATTTTATTTAAAAAGTCAATGGATTAGGCCAATATATGAATCCTAAAACTATTTCTCCGCATGCTTTGTCTCCTAAAACCATGTAAATCTTTCCAGATTACTGACTAAAGATAGTATAACAAAAAGAGTATGACAAAGTTTACTATGAAACTATTAATTGATTAACCCTTGGAAATTAACTTCAAAGGCACTAGACTTTTGGGATTGCTTGATAGGGAACTCTTCCTCTTTAAGAGCTTGCGTCGGTTGTGAAGACTTTTTGAACAATAACACGTTAATCCCAGACAGTATTAACTTTACCTTACAAATCGCTTCCATTCGGGGAAGTCTAGCGAATCTCCTTTTGTGTTTTAGCTTTTCTCCAACCCACAAAGGGCACATATGTTCCGGAGACAATATAGCACTAAAATTTATGCCACTTTTTGACTTATATGCTTCTTTTGACCCACACAACATGCTCTAACAATAATAATATTATATGTTCACAGTAGTAAATAAATTAGTCCCCTACTCACACGGCTCCTACTCACACGGCTTGAACAACGTATCAAGTTCAGTACTAAAAACTTTATTAGGGTCGGTTGTGATTTGTGACACGAAATCATGGGGCTATAGAGGCAGAAATTAAGACGTCGGCAAGTTTGTATGCGTCACTCTTTCTAACCATCAATCTCGCCAAGGGCCATTCTTGTGTCGTGTATTTTAATTGGCATTTAAGGCGAAAACACATGTCAATTATATAATGATAATGATAATGAGAAGAAATTATATAATTGCAAATTGAATAATGGTTTGTTTTGATATTAGATGTTCACACATAGTAAAGAAGTATTCAATAAGATTTCGGGGTTCCCGTGCAACTTGTACAAAATAGAAGACTAGACCCACTTCTAATCCATGTCTGGAACGAGGGCACTATCTACAATATTCTGGGAAGAAAAAAATAATTACCAACCAAAAATTTTTTGGAAAAAAAAATTGACATGACTCTGTGAAAATATGTTCGCACTTGACACCAGACTATCGTCTATCGCTCATCGGGATCACGATCGTGAAGAGCATCAAACGATAGCCGAAAAACCCACTTGGAGTGGGAATTCTTTCTCAGAGATTTCAACAGCTGGTGGCTGCTTTGGCTTCGAGTGTTGGTGGTTGAACCCACGAATGTTTTCAACCGATCCATAGCTAAGTTCAGTGTTGTCTCGGACATGTTAGCGAAGCATACTCGAAACCAACCTGG
>JAOSBO010000209.1:32552037-32563918 GCA_027563915.1 Erythroxylum rotundifolium | reverse complement strand
TGCAAGTCCCATCTGGATGATGCCTGTTGGATTCTTAACCTCATCGTATCGGTTCTTCTCATATTCCTCCCATCCTGCGAAGTATGAGGAATCTTGGCCGTGAGTGTTGCACATAGCTTTCTCAGACAACAGTCTCATTTTAGCTCTCAGTGAGCCCCGGTGAACCGTAGCCATAACTGTAATGGTCCTAAGGTAACAAAAATATATATCAGGTAAGTTCCGACCTGCATGAAAGGTGCAACGATTTGGGCATTGTATCATAAAGAGATTCAATGAAATAGACATGTCTGTGACCTCAACAGAAAAACCTATGAAGCTTCACTAATATCTGGGATTGGCTTTGGGACTTTCCTGCGCTAGCTAGCAGATAGATAATTAACACACAGAAAGCAAAAGAAAGAAACTTCAGCTAGCGACTGGAGGATTTTTAGAGTTGTTGAAAGAAATTTGTGCATGAACAAGTGAAGTGGTGGAGGGATTGAAGAGAGAACTTTTTTTTAGTACAAGAGAGATTATTGGTTGCATGTATATGTATATATTAATGCACCTCCAATCACGACAAAAAATCTCACCTTTAGGCCGAAAAAGCATATTCTCCGGATTATTCTTTTATTAAAATTATTTTATAAAATTAACTCAACTTTACTTTTTTATGTATATTTTTATTCATAGTATTATTGTTGTTATATTTTTATGTTAATAAATAATAATTAATAATTAATAAAATTTCAATTAAACTATAATTTATTATTTGATAATAGTAAATGAAATAATATATAAGATATATTTCACTATTTTATATTATTTAATTATAGTGAATGACAATATAATTATGTAATATCAAACATCAAATTTTATTAAATTTCATAAATCAAAAATATTTTTAAAAAGCACAAAACATTCATTACCTCAAAAAATATTTATTCATAAGTAAATAATTGTAAAGTTATAAACTTATAATGCAAATATTTATAAACATGAGACTAAATTTTAAAATTATTATAAACTTATAATTACTTAAATAAATATATAATGAAAATATTAGGATATTATTTAGTAAGGAAATAAAGAATGAAAGAATTAAAAAAGAATGAAAGAAAGAAAAAAGAAAGAAAGAAAAGATTGTGAGAGAAACAAAGAAAAAGTCGAAAATTTTAAAAAATATAAATAGTATCGGAGATATGCTAATTTGGAATACAGAACATTTGTCTAGATTGTTACAACTTATTAGATTATCTTGTGTGCCAGTGATGCTCGTACTCTTATGGTCTTTAATATACCAAAAGTAATTAAGTTTCCAAATCATGATTAAGACCAAAAAGAAAGGAAGTTCAAGACTCATGTACCAATTGATTCTATACTACCATTATGCCAAAATTTGGCTGTCAGATAATGCAATACCATAAAGAAAGAGTTGACACACAAGAAAAGGCTACGCAGATTGCACAAGTATGGTAAGATCCAAGATCAAAATTCCACAGGCAGGAACGGGAATGATACTTCCTCACCAAAAACGACTCAGTATTGGGAAATAAAGGAAGAGAAACAAAATAGAAAAGCCAAGAATTCTTAAACATACACCAAGGTAAGGCCAAGGGGGCTAATTTGGCTTCTTCATATTTCTCCCAGCTCTAATCACTTCATCCACCAATAGCAATTGTGATGCAATAACTGGCCTGTTAAATGCACAAGAACTCACTCTTATCATATCACTCCAAGTAACTTCAGCAGCACCATTTTCCATTTCCAACACCAATTAATGAAAGCACACACCGTTATTGCAGCTACTAAGACTCGATTCATTTTTATCATTTCAGATCCCTATTTTTATCAAAGAAAAGGAACTAGAAATCCCAAATAAGAAATCCTACAGTTTACAACTCTTCTTTATAGTAATTTGATCTATTTCTTCGCATCCTGACAAAAGGTTACTATGAAGACCAAATCATGTTTGTCTTATCCTACAGTTTACAACTCTTATTTATAGTAATTTGATCTATTGCTTCACATCCTGACAAAAGGTTACTATGAAGACCAAATCATGTTTTCATCAATCAAAAGAAAACGTGATTTTTCTTGCACCTAAAAGATAATGCATCTATCTAGCCAGCCACGTATATACGCCGTACCAGCAAAATGAGGTGGTGCCCAATAGAAGCATGATGTTCATCTGCCCGTCGTTTCTCATGTGATTCCCCATATAAGACGACACATCCGCGTTCCTCAAAAATCGGGAACAAATTCGACGGTGCAGAATCGCCCCCGTGGTCTCATATCCGCCAGCGAGCACGTGGCATTTGACCCCACCCCACCCCGCCTCACCTCGCTTCTCACTTTTCTCTGTTCTCTTCTTCGCCAATTCTCTCTGTTCTCTTCTTCGCTATATTAAATACGTCTCACTCTCTCCATGTGCTCCCCAGCAGTATCAAAGTAAAAGCCTTGCTACCGACAGAATGGCCCTCTCTTAGTTTCGGCTGCCAGGTCTCAGTTTACCGCATCTAAATAACAGTTAGTAATGATGAGATAGGGAGTGAAGTCAATTGAAAGCAGGAAATTAAGCAAAAACCATAAATTTCACCTGGAAAAGGTCCTTATTATACCCTTTTTAAACATTGATTAAACTAATTAAAGGGCTGACTAAACATAGATTTTCTTAGTTCAATGTGTTCTGACGGCAAGAATTACCTACGTTGGCGGGGTGGTGGAATGACTGGTGATGCAATCGGCTCCCAGATTTACGATTTTCTTCCAGTGTTTAGTGATTAATCTCTGTTTGCTTTTATTACACATTTGATCCAATTCCTGAAAGTGAGGATCGACCAGGCTTACCGACTTGACTTATTTGGCATATATATATATATACACACACACACACACATATATATATATAAAGCACGTCAAAATCTACATGGCTAAAGTGAACCCTAAGTCTTTTTCTTGCTAATCAAAGTGATAAAAAATAAACATTCAACGTTCCTCTTGATAGCTAGCCCTCGATGCAAAAAGTGACTTCAACATATATAAAGAAGTCGAGGAGGAATTTTCAACTGTTTGAATTCAATTATTTGATTTTTATACCATTCAAAGACAGTACAACAACAAATTGGAGTACTTTGTTTTCCTAATTTAGTAAATTTTTTGTTTTCCTAATTTAGTAAATTTCTATTCTAGAGGATGATTGATTCATATATAAAAAAGATTCATATTTTTATATACATCAGTTTTTATATATAAATTATTCTTAATTTTTACTTGTAATTGTAATAATATAACAATTCAAATATACCTCGCTCATGATAAATATGATAGATAATAGTATTCAGAAGAATATATGTAACATTAAACTTAAGAATGATTCATATACAAAAAAAAAGGAAAAAAACCTCCACGCAAAATTTTAAAATATTAAATCATGAACTAATTCTTGTATGTAAGCTGCATGTAGCTAAAAGGAAGGTTGAAGGAGTATTCATGGGGTTGAAGATTAAACATACGAGCATTCTCAACATGTATCAACTTGTTGTGGACATGATAACCTCAAAAGTCTATAACGTTAACGTGGCCTACATAATCAGACTTCTCCTATGTGGTCGCTTCCTCGACGACAACCGACGTTGCCGGTTGCCGGTTGCCAACATAAAACCCACAATCACATTAATTGCCAATAAAAGTTTCTAGACATGTTGATTTTTTTGAGTTACTTTCAAGAATACACTCGGCATGATAAAGGACTGGCTTGTATCCTTCAAGACTATCAGGCTAGATTCATTCTACAATCAAGAATATGGCTAGGTTATAAGAATCGATGTTTAGAAGTTAAACCAGTAAATTAAAAAATTTAAAGTTTAAAAAATTTGACTGATACCAGGTTATCATAAAATCTGCAAAAAATTAAATAAAATTAAAAATTTTAAAATATGATTAAAAAAACTGTTCTTATTTATTGAAAATTTTAAAGTTTAATTAAAAATATCACTATAAATAAAAATTAATTGATTCTCGACTAAGAAGTGAATAGGAAAAAGGATATTTTATTCCTTTGCTTTACTAGAACTCCATGTATCAACCAAAGGAGAGGGGAATACAAATCATTTTAGTCGATTAAGTAATAATTATGTGAAGAGCGCTTGACTACAAAAATATTGTATATTTCTTTTATACTGTCACATGTCCCTTCTTCACTCGAAATCCCACCTTTTTAGTACCGTCCTCGATGAAAACACTATATATCTCCAAAGCTTAATCGAAAAAGATAGAGAAAGGAATTACACGAGCAGATGTTGGCGTTGCTGAGTGAAATGAATTAATCTTGCTCTACCCATGTGGTAGTCATAACAACTTCATTAAATAATTTAAAAGTACATGAAGACTATTCTAATAAGTTGAACTTACATACATGGCGTTGTTGGAACTAGATTTACAAACATCTACGTATTATCTGCAATTTAAACACAACAAATATGTAGGAGATTGAGAGAAAGTTTGATTAGAATATCTATATATTATCTACAAGTTAAAGACAACAAATATGTAGGAGATAAGGATAAGGTAGGAGACTTCTAGAAGAATAAAATTGAGAGTAGGAAGTTGTCAACTTGTTTTTCATTTGTTGAAAACGTCCGTTGGACAAGAGCTTAGTTAGGACATCTGCCGCCACTTGATCAAGAGTGGACATATACTGCATGTGTAGAAGTCATTTGTACAATGTTTTAAAAATCAAACTAAACATTGAACCAATTAACAGAAAGGTTTAAGGTTTAAAGATTCAATCGATATTACACCGTTATAAAATTACAATATAATAAATAATAAATAAAAATGTAAGTGTAAGTAAAAATAAATTATTTATTAAAATAAAAATACACTAATGTCTATTCTTATATAATGTATTCATAATAAATCAAATTTAATAATTCAAACTAAATTTGAGTCTAATATAAAACTTAAAAATAATAAAAATAAAAATTTTATTTATAAAGGAGGTTATATCTCATTATTCTCAAAAGTTTCAAATTTTTCAATTCTATTTAAAGACTTATATTTACATCAACTTTTTCTACCACACTCAAATAATTTTTATTTTTTAGAACAATCGGTTTTTTTTAGATTTCACTTAAAAATATAGTGTTAAAATATATATGGCATAAATATTATATATAAACTAATCAAATGTTAATTACATCATGATCTAACTCAATTTTTAAATTTATATCGAACCAATTAAATTTGATAAAATTAATAATTTATTATAATTATTTTAGATTATTAATTAATTATATTAAATTAATTAAGTCAAATTTAAGAATTAAATTAAATTATCATTTTAGTTATATTTTATTGGTCTATTAATATTTATATGGTGGGTAATTGAATTTTTCATAATTTGTAACTAAAATTTAAGAAAATTTATCTTTTAAATAAAAATAAAAAATTTTCTCAAGAGAACATAGGTAAATGTAAAAAGGAAAAGAAAAACAGCATAAGAAACGTATAAAAATACGAACACTAACATGTAACTATTGCTTAAGAATGTAATGTGAACCTACCCCCTATTAATTTCTATTCTCACATGTCTTATCAACTTTTTATTCTCCCAATATTCGAAGTTCTAATTTTTATGAAAAACCTTTTCCAACGCCTCTGCCCTCTTTTCTTTTTCCTCTCTGTAGCCAAGCACCATCGTCCACGTTAACTCTTTTATCAGAAACATTTACAATCATCTCTAACCTTTATTTTTCCTCTCTCGTAGCCAAATCCCAGCTTCCACTTTGACCCTGAACCTATCAACCTCGCCAAGAAATCGTTCCGCTTCTGCCAACTATACCTCTCATTTCTTTGAAGATAACTTAGATTTTGGGTATTTCTTTCTTTTTTGTTCCAAGATTTAGTTATTCTTCTTTCTTTTTGTTTTGAGATTTAGTTAACATCAATTCTCATTTTTTCAGAGATAGAATGTTGTTGAAGATGGTGATGATAGTCGTTGTTATTCTTACTCAATTCTCCCTCTTCTATAGTCTATTAGAGTGAAGATTGCATTTGGTGCTTTAAGAAATCTCTCAACCTATTTCGAGTTTTTGTTATAGTTTTTGGTGCCAAACTTAGCCATCCATTTGCTTAATCTTGGTTCCAAATTAATTTTCACTATGATCGGTTGATTTCTCAAGTGCGAATCACACCAACTGTTTCATTATTTAACCAGTCAGTTTTAATTCCCAAAACCGAATTAGAAATCATTTTGATTCACGATTAATCCGGTCGAACCGGCTAGTTCAGTCTAGTTTTTATATCATTGCCTTTGTCAAATAATCTGAACAAAATGAAACTCTATATTGACATGCTTGGACCAAGAGTGAAACATGAGATTAGCCATAAGATACGTTGCTCCCAAATTATCACACGAAAGTGCAGCAGGTGTGTAGTAGATGAAAAATCAATTTCACGTGTTGATATCTAGCCTCGATAGAGGATCGGAAAATTGCTTGTTGCTTTCTTGATCCTAGGAAATTAAATTAGGTTCAACAAAAATGGCAAATCCTGTAGCAGACTTGTGATCCTCACGAGAGCCACCAAATCAATATTGGAGTACATGAAGGATCGCGTATACAGCGGAAACAAAAAAAATTGCTGCAATCCTAAATTTATTTATTACGTTTAATAATCATACTCATAACAAGAATAGGCAAAACAACAATTACCTAGAATTTGTGAAGATTAATCGGTAATGAACTTTGAAAATACGAAATCTCTATGCAGTTCATACCAAGAAATACGTTTCGCTTCCAACACTTGATATAGCTATGGAGGATTTTGAAGAACTCTTTCTTCAAGAATAGAACCAAACAAAATTGTCTCTTTCTCTCTTATTTTTAAATGTTAAGAACACAAAAGAAGAATAAAAGAACCTCCTATCTTACTTTGCTGTCTGCTCTTCGTTTTCATGTAAACGTTGCAACAACGAGAGAGACAACAACCTCTCTTCTTTACGTTTTAATAAAAACGTAACAAAAATAAGAAAGTCAACAGCCTTTATTCTCTTAATTTCTTTTCTTTTAATTATTATTATTATTTATAAAAGGAAACAAAATAAATCCATTTTATTTTATTCATTTATTTTGCACAGGAGAGTTTCCAATATTAATTATATTTTCTGTGCTGGCAAAAATAATATGTCATATAGATTATTTAATAAATTATCTCATAATAAATTAAACAATCATAAGTAGGAAATATTACACTTATAAGTATGTGACCACATAGGTTTATCACTAAGCCGATAGTAATTAATCCAATTAATTACTAATCAAGGTTGTGTCTAACAACACTCCTTAATGATTAGATAATGTGAAGTAACAACCTTACAAAGACTGGGCCGGCTTGGCCCACCTATGGCCTGGCTGGCCATAGACCTGCCCGGGCCTCAAGCCGACCCATCTCGGCCCGCGGGCCACTATATAGCCAAAGGTCGGGCTAAGGGTAGCGGGGGCTAGCCTGACCGATTGGCATCACTAACAAAGATCGCATGGGATTATCTAACCTGATGTTGAAATCAAGTGCTATGGTCAGTATGACAGTTTCGTTGTTGAGAGTAGTCAACATGGTACCAATCAAGACATTTTGGTACATTGTGTAGGCAGTGTCAAGAAGAGATATCCTAGCTGGATTGAGGAATCAGATGACGGTTTAAAGATCTGTTCAGATGATGACTTAGAAATCGTTGCAAAGAATTCAAATGTTTGGGCAGAGGCTTCAGAACAAGCATCTAACTTATCTGTTTGAGACAATGAATCTTCTGTAGTATGTGCTGGTGCCATAGTTGCTATGAACTCTATGAGAGGCTCACCAAGAGGCGCTTTATCCTTTCCCGTAGAGGTGGAAGGTTGTAACCTTGGTGGAGAAGTTAGAAGAGTATGGATTTGTAACGGTTTACTCCACTGTTTAATTGGTTACCTACCATGAATGTGTTTTTCAACAATATGTTTAAATTTTAAGGCAAATTAAAATTTTAATTTGCTTTTGTGAGTGTTAGCTTTTGTGAGTGTGCATATCTGTAGTTGACCCTCAATTCAGTGACTTTGGTGGCCTAGTGGGTCTGTGTCTAAGTCTAACAGGTTTATGTAGAGAAAGGAAGAGCACGGAATTTTGCTTTGGGGTAGAGAGCTGGCACAACCTGAGTTGTATTTAGGCATGTCAATGGGTCGTCAATGACTCGACCCGACCTGTTGAAAAAAATTTGTGAGCAAGCTTAGCCCACGGCCCACGCGGGCTGGAATGACTTGACTTATGACCCTTCTGTCAACTACAAATTTTTACTTATAATAACATATAAATAATTAATTATGACATAATAATTCAATTTAATTTGTTAAATTAATTATTGTAATTAATTAATTATATTAAATTAAAAAAAGACATATGTTACATGCGTCACGCCTGTGTCATGCCAGTGACACTTACTCAAACTTAAAAATGAAACTCATTTATAAGTATGGACGATTCTCCCAAAATAAGATATACCTATAACCATCATATAAAACCAACCATCTTTATTCATTTCATAACCATTGATTCATTGCCAAATCCATGAACCAATTACCCTTATATTACAGTTTGAGACACAAAAAAAACAAAGAGTTAGATTTATAGGGGTTGAGATCCTCTGCGAGACAAAAAATTGGAGTTATAAGGCAAAAATAGGGTTTATATCAGGTAGAGAGGATCTGATGTCGGTTTGTACTTGGCATCGTGACGCATACGAAACAATCTTTCCAATCATAGTAGATTAGATCACGCCGTCACAAGTCCCACACATCGCGATCGATTACTACGTAAATTGATGGTCCAAGGTCCCACTCATTGCGATTGATTATTGACAGTCCATTGGTCCCGCTCGTTGTGATTGATTGCTACGTAAATTGACGGCCCAGACCGGTTTATAAAACTTGAATGCAAGCTATTATTCAAATAAAAAAGGTTTTTCTTTCTAAAACAAATTCAATTTTATGTTTTCAAATTCCATTTTGAAAATCCAGAACTTTTGATTTTGGTACGTGAACGCAAAACAGTACGACATAAACTTTGAAATCGTTTACTTTAAACTTTACGACTAATTAGATAATATTGTTTATAATAAGTTAATATTTATAGTTAAAACTATGAATTACATTAATTACAAATTTTAATTTATTTAAGTTATTTGTTAATTATTATAAGAGAGAATTGACCAAACCAAAATTATGTTCATAAAATTAATAAAACTTTCACCTTTTTTCTTTTTAATATATGTATTCTGTGACAATTATTAATTATAACAACATACAAATAATTAATTATGATATAATAACGTTAACGAAATGTATGTAATGGTATGATTAATTAGGACATTTAATTCAATTAATTAAAATTTTATATAAAAAGTTAATAAGTTTTTCTTTTGGTTCTAGACCAGGGTATCCACCGACAGTCTCAGTAACTAATCCCCTCGCTGGTTTGTAGGCACCTCATAGGATGGGACAGCTGACTCAAGGATTTAAGGCTACTCCATAACCAAAGTTAGGGATCGAACCCCTGACCTTTGATTAAAGATGGATGAGTCCTTTCCACTCAACCACATCCCTTGGGTTAAGTTAATAAGTTAACAATTATAGTTACAATTATGTATTACATTAATTACAAATTTTTAATATACTTAAGTTATTTATTAATTATTATAAGTTAGAATCGATTATTAATTATAACAATATATAAGTAATTAATTATGATATAATAAAGTTAATAAGATGTATATAATGGTATGATTAATTAAAACATTTAATTCAATTAATTAGAATTTTATATGAAAAGTTAATAAGTTAATAGATATACTTAAAATTATGAATTATATTAATTACAAAATTTTAATTTAATTAAGTTAATTATTAAGTTAATATATAAAAAATTATTATAAGTTAATAAGGTGGTAGGCGGGACCGCACGGGCCTACCCGTGGCTCGTGCTTCACCGGTCATGACCTGACCTGCTATTTTATAGACCATACCTACCCAACCTGCGAGCCTATTTGACCGAGTCCAATCTATTAACTACGAGTCAGATCGGGCTGAAATTCACATCTCTCGCAGTATTCTCTCAAGCGCAGACAAGGGCAGGGAGGCAAGCTTTAAGCGGCTTCTACGATGAGCGTGAATTATTGACATTATTTCTTATATTACAACTTTACTTTTTAGTTATCCGTGAGTCAAATATATTCTCTTTTTCCACTAAAATTCATTAGAATGTTGACGGATCAAAAAATAATATAATAGGTGTTGACTGATAGGTCAAAAAATAATATAATAGGTGTCCTCCTAAGTGCAAGGAGCCAACTTAGCACTCCCTAATCTGAACAAATATGTAAAACAAATAAAAAATCGTCAAATGATAATTTAATTTGCCTTAAAAAGTTGATGGGTTAGGCCAATACAAAAACTATTTCTTCTCATACTTTTGTCTCCTAAAACCGGATAAATCGTTCGAGATTACTCTTATAGTTGACTAAAGATAGTATACTGAAAAGAGTATCACAAACTTTACTAATTACTTAACCGTTGGAAATTAACTTAAGGAACTCTTCCACTTTAAGAGCTCTTGAGTCGGTTGTGAAGACTGTCTGAACAACAACGTGTTCATCCAGCGAGTATTAACTTCACTTGTCGAACCACCTCCATTCGGGGAGGTCTAGCGTCTAGGGAATATTATTCCGCACGGCTCTTTTATTTTTAACCAGGGCTTGATTTCAAATCTTAAAAATCGAGTCATTTTAAAATTTATAAGGGAGAGCTTTGACACTCAAAAAGTTTTTTTTTTTTTTAACTCGAATCTTAGTTAAACGGTTGTTCATCTTGGATACTAAAAAAAATTATATGCCACTTTTTGACTTAGATATGCTTCTTTTTACCCACAAAACATGCTCACCGTATCTAACCATCAATCTCGCCAAGGGCCCTTCTTGTGTCGTGTATTTTAATTGGCAATTTAAGACGAAAAACACATGTCAATTAATTATATAATTAAATAAGTATTCAATAATATTTCGGACTTCACATGCCACTTGTACAAAATAGAAGACTAGAGCCACTTCCAATCCAGTCTGGAACTAGGTTTTACCAGAATAAAACTTTTATATTATTAAATAAATAAATAAATATATTATTATTATTGTTATTATTATTAAAGTTAAAATTTTGTTACCATTTTTAAATTTTCTTAATGCTTATTGGATAAATTTAAGGGAAGTAAGAATTATATCTTAGTGTCTAAGTCTATAACCACTGTATGTAATGTATCAATGATATGACAATTTATTCCTTGTATATGGCTGTCTCATACTTTGTTAAGTTGTTTAACAAAAAACAAGTCAAGATCAAATTAGGTCTCGACTATTAAATAGGCACGGCTCCAGACGGTATGGTTGCCCTCTTTATTTTTTCTGTCGTTTTCATTTTCTTCTTCCCCATACAACTCAAAAAAGTATCCAGGTAATATCTATGGAGGTAAGTCTCTGTTAAAGACCAAGTGCAGACTCCAAATTCCACGTGCCTTAGTTAGATAACAATCTCACACGAGTTCAGAATTATTTGCTGGATTGGATGGAGCCACTGTTGTGGATTGCTGGATGGGATGGAGCCACTCTTCTTTTTATGTCTTAGTTGATGATCGTCGCTCGAGCCACGGCTGGTAATTATTGGTTTGTCGATCCATGGATGACCGAAAAGGTTACACAAAAACATATCAAAGGCACATTGAAAGTTTGGCTTATTTCGGGCATATATAAAACAAGAGTGGTAAGCTGCAATTTAACTTGTTCTGTTAGGACTTCCGTTTAAAACTCCAGAAGGAAGGAAAACGA
>JAOSBO010000209.1:32522000-32540836 GCA_027563915.1 Erythroxylum rotundifolium | reverse complement strand
ATGGCCCGGGCGGGCTAGGTGGGCCGGGCCATGGGCCTTCCCGTGGGCCTCTCCATCGGCGGGCCAAAACAGCCCGCAGGCCGTTTTGGCCCGCTCGGGCCGCAGGCCACAATGGCCCGCCCAAATTTTTCAATGGGCCGGGCCGGGCCACAGCCGGCCCAGGCCCAGCCCGGCCCATTGACATGCCTACTTCCATTCACGCAACATGGAGAACAAAATCACGCAACGCTCATGCCAGTCTCCACTCCATTCATGCGAAAATCACGCAATCTCCACTAGTAAAGGAACAACAAAATAGCTCCTTTCTTGCCACAACGTTTTTTTATTGTTGTTGTTATTTAGTTTTTTCGTGAGTTTGTTCAGGGTTTTTGCTTGTGGATTGCTTGGCATGATGATTTGTGGCTAGAACCTTAATTTCTCTTAGGGATTCAATGTTTTTATGATGCTTTAATATTAAATTTTGTTGGAATCCATGATTGAATATTCATACACTTGTTGATTTTCCTTGGGTTTAATTGTTCTTAACTTAGACCATTGGAAGTTTGCTTGGTATAAATTCAACTTTAAAAAAAGGGGTTTTTGCTAGAAGATTAAAGGAATTTCAGCTAGGATTTTCTTGTGAGTTGGGAGACCCAAGAAACCTAGGAGGTGAAAATAGAAGCTTTCAGTTTGGAACTTAAGAAACTCTAGGAAGAACTTAAGTAAGGGATTACTAAGTGAGGTCTAGAGTGTATAGATTAATGTACCTTTGGGAGAAGGAGATTAATTGCTCTTAAAGTTCACATACAAGGTTAGGATTGTTCATTTGTGGAGGATAGCTAATTCAATATAAAGGTTACCAAAAATATCATTCTTGAAGAGAAAGACATTCCCCATTAGTGTTAATACTTTTAATTAGTCAATTGTTGCACTCTTTTCTTAATTGGTTATTACATAGATTTGTAATATTCGTAGTTATTTTGGTTGCATTGAATTGGGTAGTTACTTAGAAATTCATTTGAGTTTTTTTTATTAACTCTTTAAATTGATTTTAAATTTCCAAAATTTCACCCAAATAGATTCCAAAAATCGTTAGCTAGCGTAGATTTAAATTTTCTCACAATCCCTGTGGACACGACTAGGTTCTTACTGATTTATTACTCACTTCAACAACCATGCACTTGCGATTCACGAACAGCATCTCACCGGTGATCAAGTCCTCCAGCTCCTTTTCTGATTCCCTCTCTGTCAACTCAGTCGCCAATAAACAACATGAGAAGAAGAAGAAGTGGTGGAAGAAATAATTGGTATTAAGAAAGATTATTAAGTGTATATTAGGTAGTGTTTATTTATTAGTTTCCGTTTCATCCTATACCTCCTAAATTGGAGGTTTCTTATTTCCACTGTTTATGATGGAATGGAATATATCATAAAATCCTCCGCTTCCATCCCATTCCGTTCCATTCCATTATGAAACCTTTAACCAAATAATGGAAGTGTGTTACGTTTGATCCCGTTCCAGTACTAACTCCTCATCCAAACTGGGCCTTAGACATGGACTTAGTTAGGACATCTGCCATTTGATCAAGAGTGTAGATATACTGCACGTGTTGAAGTTCTTTGTCTAATGTTTTAAAAACCAATCCAGACATTGAACTAATTAAAAGAAAGGTATAAGGTTTAAAGGTTCAACCGGTATTAAAATGCTATAAAACTGGTATATAATAAATAATAAATAATAAATATAGGAGTAAGTAAAAATAAATTATTTTATTGAGATAAAAAATACGTCAATGTCTATTCTTACATAATGTACTCATAATAAATCAAATTTAATAAGTCAAACTAAATTTGAGTCTAATATAAAACCTAAAAATAGTAAAATAAAAATTTTATTTATAAGGAGGTTATGTCTTGTTATTCTCAAAAGTTTCAAGTTATTCAACTCTATTTAAAGAATTGTATTTACATAAACGTTTTTTTGTTGCGATCAAATAATTATTTTCTAAAACAATCCCTTTCTTTAGATTTCACTTAAAAATATAATGTTAAAATATAGGCAACATAAATAGTATATATAAAGTAATCAAATATTACTTACATGATGATCTAACTCAAATTTTAAATTTATATCGAACTATTTAAATTTGATACAAACTAATAGTTTATTATAATTATTTTAAGTTATTTATTAATTATATTAAATTAATTAAGTCAAACTTAATAATTAAATTAAATTATCATTTTAGTTATATTTTATTAGCCTATTAATATTTATATGGAGTATAATTGAATTTTTTCAATATTTTGTAACTAATTTAAGAAAATTTATCTTTTAATTAAAAAATTTCTTAAGTGAACATAAGTAAATGTAAAAAGGAAAAGAAAAACAACATAAAAAAGGTGTAAAAATAAGAAAGCTAACTTGTAACTTGTAACTAGTGCTTATGGATGCAACGTGAAGCTACGTCCTCTTAATTTCTATCCTCACATGTCCCATCAACATTTTCTTCTTCCAATATTCAAAGTTCTAATTTTTATCAAAAGCATTTGTCAACACCTCTGCCCTCCTTTCTTTTTCCTTTCTATATCCAAGCACCACTATTCATGTTAACCCTTTTATCATAAACATTTACAGCCATCTTTGAACTTTTATTTTTCCTCTCCCGTAGCCAAACCCTAGCGTCCACTTTAACCTTGAATCTATCAACGTTGTCAAGAAATCTCTCTGCTTCTGCCAACTATACCTCTCATTTCTTTGAAGATAACTTGGATTTTAGGTTCTTCTTCCTTTTTGTTTGAAGATTTAGTTATTCTTCTTTCTTTTTTTTTCTTCTGAGATTTAGTTAAAATCAATTCTCATTTTTTTAGAGATAGAGTGTTGTTAAAGATGGTGATGAAAGTTGAGTTGTTGTTGGTTGTTCTTACTTAATTCTCCCTCTTCTATAGTCTATTAGAGTGAAGATTGCATTGTTAGAATGTATTTTGTGGGCTACAATCAATTGTGCTTTTGGTTTTATTAAAAATAGGCTAATGATAGGATCCCTATTGAGATGCCTATAGTCCACTACTATTGTGATCCTTATTGGACTTAAGCACTTTATACTGTTTGTGTGATTAATGGTGTAGGCCTATCCCTAAGGCCTATGATGGGCAGGCCTAAGGTTACTATTTGTGGCTAGGTCCCCACTGCACTCTCTACATATACACATGTATAGTCTCATTATAGTTTGCCCCTTTGAGAAATATATTTTCTAAAGAGATTGGAGTTGTGATGGAAGCCCTCGTTGTCACCAAACACTTGTACGATGCTCTCACAATTTAATGATCATATCTCCAACACGTAAGTATTTGTGTTCCCTATCACGTAATTGATTGATAACTTCTGCTTCTTTCATTTGGTATCAGAGCAGGGGAATTATATGATATGGAATCTGATAATTATTATCGATGATTGAGAATTAGGATCATAGTTTGCACTTTATATGACCATATGTGTGATTTTCGTGTTAATGTTTCGTAAAATTGATCCCTAAAACCTTAGGGCTTTTGTAGATCCTATTCTCATGAATCTATTAATGTATGATTTTTTATTATTCATGCACTGTGCACTGAGAATTCCACAACACAAACCATGGTTCTTAAACCCCGATTTGAATTTTACCAAATACACATGAAATATTACCTATTTTGTTGATTCACGTTTCCTTTATGTTTTTCGGTGATGATATGTCTTTAAATTGAAGAAACATTGAGTTTTGGGGGCTATTTTTCAAAGAACCCCACCCATTTTTGATCCATAAAATCATCGAAATTCTTGAAATTTTTTTAGGGCTTTTCATTGAAACTAGATTTAAACAGGTTTGTTTACGAATTAAGCATGAAAAACAAACCAAAAGACAAGGATTTTGATTGTGACCCGTTTTTTGACCGCTAGAGGAACAAGAAAGCGCGTCCTGCACATGCCCGCTCTCACTTGTGGCACGTGCAGTAGCATTTGGGGCCTACAAAATGTGCTTTTGTGCTCCATTTTTCTATTATATTCCAATTTTTGAGCTTGATTTTTCTAAATATTTTTCATAATTTTTCCACTGTATTTAATATTTTAAATAAAAATATTACATTACATAGTATATTTTATGCATTTTCTAGCTTTTTTATTTAACCCGATACACTGGAAATTATTATTACCCTATTTTGGATATGCTTATAGTAGTCACTCTCTCTCAATCATATCTTATATGTATTTATTCAATTGCATGTAATATTTGCTTGTTTATTCAATTTTATAAGCACAAAACCTATTTTAGAATGCAATTTAATGTGATCCATGATCGGTTGAGTTGTCTTTTATTATTACATCTTCTTTTGAACTGAATTATGGTATTGGGCAATATATTTTGATTCTTGGATGAAGTGTTTCATGAATTTCTATGGGTGATTACCACCAAAGTGGGATCGATCATAGTAGTTTGTGAGATTTTTCATAATGTTTCAGGAATGTTTTTGATTATTGCATATAATTGCCTACCCAATAGGGGTAGTTGTCTATTTTAGTTGGAGACCTAATTTCAAATAGAGTTATTAAGGATAACAATATTCTTAGGGATCTGTCTGCCTAAAGGGGATGGAATTTCAAAATTAGTGTACCCTCATTTTCATAGCTCATTTTTGAGGTTCTGATTTTGGTTACACATTCTGCCTAAAGTTGAATGTGTGATTCTTAGTTAGGCCTCACTATTATTTTTATGCCCTTATTATTTTTATTAATGCATTCTGCTTTGTCTTACACAGTTTCCTTGGCTATGAATACTAGTCAAGTGATCATAGAAATTTTAACTGGCTCAAATTACAAGAAATGGACGTAGGATATATAATTTTCCTTAGGAATAGTTGATCTAAATATGACACTAAAGGAAGACATGCCTGTCATACCTGATGAAGGAAGTACACCTAAACAGAAAGAGAGTCTGGCTAAGTGGGAGAAATCTAACTGGCTTAGCTTGGCTGCAATTAAGAAGACCATTGCTGAACACTTGTTGAGTGGTTTGCCTAACACAACATCTGCTAAGGATTTTCTTACTACCATAGGAGATAGATACCAGGTAACCAATAATGCTGACTCTGGATATTTAATGAAAGAGTTGATGGATATGAGGTATGATTATAACGGGGGTGTTAGGGAATTTATTTTAAGAATGGTTCACCTTCAAACCAAAATGAAAACCCGATCCATTGACCTAAATGAAAATTTCATTGTTCACTATGCCTTAAATTGTCTCCCTATTGAATTTATCCAAATCAAAACAACATATAATACTATTGGTGAGAAGTGGAGTGTTAATGACGTTATTACCAAATGTGTGGCCGAGGAAGAGAAAATTAGGAAAGAAAAGAGTGATTTAGCCCTCTTAACCATTCATGCTAAACCCTATTCTAGCAACGGTCATATGAAACATAAGAAATACTCTTATAGTGCTCATAACAAAATTTAGAACTATAAGAAATTTGGCAATACCAATGAAGGAGGTCCTAGGCAAACTACTTTTAACAAAAGGTCCTTGGTGTGTCTTCTGTGAGGTCAAGGGACACCATAGAGGAGAATATCATAAATTCAAGGCTTGATTAGAAAACAAGATGAAATATGGAGTAATCATTTTGCTTTTGTCTGTTTTGAATCTAATCTAGTTGATGTCCCTATAGATTCTTGGTGGTTTGATAGTGGTTCCACTACCCATATTGTTGTGTCCTTAGAGGCGTTCACACACATAAGCAAGCCAAGTCTGAAAGAAAGCAAGCTGAAGCTAGGAAATGATCATGAAGTAGCTATGGACTGTGTTGGATATGTTACCTTGGTTTTGGATTTAGGGCATGAACTTGTTCTAAAGAATACCTTTTATATACCTTTCTTTAGAAGGAATTTGATTTTAGTTTCTTGCTTAGATAAACTTGGTTTTACTTTTTTTTGGTGGCAAAAAAACAAAATTGTTTTTTAATTCTACAATAATAGGACTGGTTTTTTAGTGGATGGTTTATATAAATTGTCTTTGGAATTTTTCTACATCTTTCAATGTCAAGACTACTCTTGCTAAGCGATTTAGGATAAAAGAGAAATCCTCGTTATTGTGGCACAAAAGCTTAGGTCACATCTCTAGGGAAAGGGTATAGCGATTAATAAGAGATAACATTTTACCTTCCTTAGACTTTAATGATTTGGGGACATTTGTAGATTGCATTAGAGGAAAATTCACCAAGACAAAAAAAAGATGCAAATAGAAGTCTAAGCCTCTTAGAAATCATTCACATGACATTAATAGACCTCTATCTCCTACTATTTATGGTAACAAGTATTTTATTACCTTAATTGATGAATTTTCCATATTTGGCTATCTTTATTTAATCAAAGAAAAATCTGATGCACTTGAGAAATTTAAAATTTTTAAAACTGAAGTTGAAAAGCAATTAGGAAAAGTCATCAAGGTGGTGAGATTTGATCGTGGTGGTGAGTATTATGGTAGATTTGGTGCTGGACAGTAACATATGGGACCATTTGCCAAATTTTTACAAGCTTGTGGAATTGTTCCACAATATACCATGACTGGTAGTCCTGAACAGAATGGTGTAGCTGAAAGGTGAAACCGCACTTTACAAGATATGATGAGGAGCATGATGAGGAGAACTGATTTGCTAGATTTTTTATGGGGAGAAGCTTTAAAAATTGCCTTTTACTTCCTTAATAGAGTTCCTAGCAAATCTGTTCCAAAAACACCTTTTGAACTTTGAACAGGTAGAAAACCTAGCTTAATCCATTTTGTGTGTAGGATTGTCTTGTAGAAGTTAGGATCTATAATCTCTTAATGAAAAAGTCTGACCCTAAAACTACACATTGTTAGTTCGTTGGATATCCAGACCATGCAAAAGGGTATAGTTTTATTATCTTAGAAGTGGTTTTAGAATTGTGGAATCTATGAATGCAAAATTTTAAAAATTGGGTAAGGCTGAAGCTGTTATTCCTGCTATTGATTCAACTGCTAATGTGCATGAGATGGTTTCTTTGCCCATTTCCATTGATAACATGCCTACAATTACTATTCCTATCAAGCACTTGGTTGATGCTCCTTTAGTTGAAAATGTGGCTGAGTCCCCTGCTCCGGTTGATCCTTCTAATAATGTTGCTGACCCTCCTGTACTAGTTGATACTCCTTAACCCATTAAACCTATTGTGCAAGTACCTTTTAGGAGGTCAGTTAGACAAAAGAGACCGACTATTTCCAACAATTACTTTGTTTTTCTCAGTGAGATCATGTATGATAGTGGGATAATGTTATCCCTAAATCTTATTAGGAGGCGATGTCTTGTGCTCATTCTAATATGTGGGTAGATGCCATGAAAGAAGAAATGCGGTCTATGGCTAATAATGAAGAGTAGGAACTTATTAAATTGCCTAAAAATTGTAGGGCAATTGGTTGTAAATGGGTTTTTAAAACCAAGAAGGATTTGATGCTCAAGTTAAGAGATATAAAGCTAAACTAGTAGCAAAAGGTTTCATACAAAGAGAGGGCATTGACTTCAATGAAACTTTTTCCCCAGTGTCTAGTAAAGATTCATTTAGAGTTGTCATGGCTCTTATGGCACGTTTTGATGTGGAGTACATCAAATGGATGCCAAGAAAACTTTTTTGAATGGTGATCTCCTTGAAGAAGTATACATGCAACAAATTGAGGGTTTTTAGTCAAATGGTAATGAGCATTTAGTGTGCAAATTGAAGAAAGCTATTTATGGTCTAAAACAGACTTCTAAGCAATGTTACCTGAAATTTAATGAAGTCGTTACCTCTTTGGGTTTTGAAGAAAATAAAGTTGATCAGTGTATATACCTGGAGGTCAGTGGGAGTAAGTTCATTTTTCTTGTTTTATATGTTGATGATATTCTACTTGCTAGCAGTGATCTTGGCCTGTTAAATGAAACTAAACAGATGCTAACAAAGTATTTTGAGATGAAGGATGTTGGTAAGGCAAGTTTCATTTTGGGAACTGAAATTCACAGGGATAGATCTTGTAACTTGCTTAGCTTGTCTCAAAGGGCTTATATTAATAAAGTCATGGAGAGATTTGACATGCAAAATTGTAAACCCGTTGATGTGTCAGTCGCTAAGGGTGACAAATTCAATAAAAACTAGTGTCCTAAGAATGAAATTGAAAAAGCAGAAATGAAGAACATACCATTTGATAGTGCATTGGGGAGTTTGATGTGTGCTCAAGTTTGCACTAGACTTGACATTGCTTATATAGTTGGCGTTTAGGGTAGGTACCAGTCTAATTCTGGTAATGCTCATTAGGTAGCTGCTAAGAAAGTGATGAGATACTTGCAGAAAACCAAGGAGTATATGCTTATGTATAGAAGAGTTGACAACTTAGAGATAATAGGGTATAGTGACTAGATCTAGCTAGGTGCCCTGATGATATTAAATTGACTTCTAGTTACATCATTATATTGGTTGGGGTTGCGATATCTTGGAAGAGCAAGAAGCGGACTATGGTTGCATACTCTACTATACAGGCTAAATTTATTACTTATTATATGACTGCTACTCATGCTATTTGGTTGAGAAACCTGGTGACCGAACTTTGCATTGTGGATTCCATTGCTAAACCTCTATAATTTATTGTGATAATAGTGCAACAGTGTTTTACATTAAAAATAACAAGATTTCTAGTGATTCTAAGCACATGGAATTAAAGTATCTAACTGTTAGATACTTTAATTCCATGTGCTTAGAATCACTAGTCAGAGACCTAGTGAAGAATAAAGAGATAGTCGTTGAGCATATAGTTATAGAGTCCATGCTATCTGATCCTTTAACCAGGGGTCTTCGACCTATAGTGTTCGAGAAGCACGTTGAAGATATGGGGATTTTAAGCTCTTTTAATGAGCTTGATTAGTGGGAATTTTGAAATGTATGTAATCTTTCCTTGTCTTGATAGACCTTTACTGTTAAAGGTTTGAAAGATCATTTCCCATAGATTATGTTATTTTAATGCAATTGATTTGAATATTCTTTTATTACTGTTTTGTATATATATCAATTGCTATTTTGAAACTCAGTGTCTTTTATCTCATCATATCTCTTGATTGACATCATCTTAGAGTTAGAGACATTTTACAAAATTTTGGACTCGGCGTTCTATTAGATCAAAATACCATATTTCAGTTTGTAGACACTATTATAGAACAAGGTGTCCTTTTCAATCATCGTGCTGGTGGTTGACACCATATTGGAGTTCAAGGCATTATAGTTTAAAATGAACTATACAATTTCTCTTGCTTTAGCCTATTTTAAGAGAAATTGTAAGGGCTGACTTCAAAGTAGCACCTTACATTAATTATTGGATCACCTTTATGTGCTATTTTCATTCTACACTACACACTAATGATCGATCGACAAGGTTGATTATATATGTAATTATGTATCGATGTTATATCAATAAAGGATGTAACGGGTGCCATAGTGCACTGTCATTTGACTTTGATCAGACTTAGTCCTATTAAAATGCTGCGTCTTAGATCATATATTTTTTTCAACATGTGGCCACATTGTACAAAATTTAGTGTATTAGCCCGAGAGTTGTTTTTAAAGGTTTTTTCAAAAAATAAAATTAAACAAATAATTTTGCCTAAGTGGGAGAATGTTAGGATGTATGTTGTTGGCTACAATTAATTGTGCTTTTAGTTTTATTAAAAACAGGCTAATGATATGATCCTTATTGAGGCCTATGGTCCACTACTATTGTGATCCCTATTAGACTTAAGTACTTTATATCGTTTATGTGATTAATGGTGTAGGCTTAACCCTAAGGCTCATAATGGGCAGGGCTAGGGTTACTATCTATGTCTAGGTCCATACCGCATTCCCTATATATACACATGTATAGTCTTTCTACAGTTTGCCCTATTAAGAACTGTATTTTCTAAAGAGATCATAATTATGGTGGAAGCCCTAGCCGTCACCAAACACTTGCGCGATGCTCTCACAATTCAATGATTATGTCTCCAACACGTAAGTATCTATGTTCCCTATCACATAATTGATTCATAATTTTCACTTCTTTTATGCATTTGGTGCTTTATGAAATCTCTCAACCTATTTCGAGTTTTTGTTATGGTTTTTAATGTCAAACTCAGCTACTCATTTGCTCAATCTTGGTTCCAAATTAGTTTTCACTATAATCAATTGATTTCTCACGTGTCAATTACACAAAAATCTATTTTTCTATACTGATTTGTTGTTTAGGTGTAAGAGAAGAAGATGCATCTGGTTAATGGTTCAGAGGAAACCGGCCAGTTTATTATTTAACTGGTTAGTTTTAATTCCTAATGGTTAAAAGTAGAAACTGAACTGAAAATCAATCTGGTTCACAGTTAATTCGGACGAACTAGCTAGTTTGGTCCGATTTTTATATAATTTCCTTTGTCAACTAATCCAAATAAAATGAAACTCTATATTGACATGCTTAGATCGAGAGTGAAACATGAGATTAGCAATAAGATAAGCTACTCCAAAATTATCATACCAAAGCATAAGAGATGTGTAGTAAGTGAAAAATCAATTTCATATGTTAATATCTAGCCTCGGTAGAAGATCAGAAAATTTCCCGTTGCTGTCTTGATTCTTAGGAAGTTAAATTAGGCTCAACAAAAATGGTAAATCCTGTAGCAGACTTGTAATCCTCAGGAGAGTCACACCTAATCAACAGTGGAGGACTTATGAAGCAGTAGTCTAGAAGATTAAAGATTAACAAAGAACAAGGCTATGGCAAGAAGTGCCAATCCTCTTCACTTGTGTCCAATTGTCAATTGATGGTTGATGGCTATATTGAGACATGAGATTGATTGCGAAGGCAATGTTAGGCTGCGTGATACCAGGATACAAGACAAGATCCTTTATCTAATCTTATTTTGTCTAACTGAAAAAACGTTGTCATTTTTGCTTTGTGACCTAGTCACTTAATTTTTCTCTTCAAACATAACTGTCACGTCCGTGACATAAGTGCCACACGCATGACACAAGTCACAGGAGTGATATTTAAGTCACGCCCATGAGTCTTTTTAATTTTTTATTATTTTTATCATTTTAATTTTGATTATACTATTATTAGTTTAATTAAAAATTAAAGTAAATTTTAATTTTAATCATGCTACAATTAATTTTATTTAAAAAATGCTATATATAGGGGCATCCATTTTGCACAAAGAACTAGCCCCAAAATATCTCATATGAGAATTCTTATAATCTAGAATAAAGTAGTTATTATGAATTTAAATGGAACGATCATGCTTTATCTAGATTTCTATAATAATAGAAGCAAGAAGGGAATCAACGTCTTGAGGATGTCCTTATAAAATTTGTTGCTTCAACCAAGGCTACCCTCTATAAAACTAAATAATAAGGTGTTTTAACCGAATACAATGAGCCAAATTTGAGGGAACATATGAATATGATAACTTATGGAGTGGAGAGAAGATAGAGGTTGAAGCAAATGGTGAAGTTTCTATTCAAGAAGATAAAGAATATGAGAAAAAGGAAGAGGAAAAGGAGTACTCAAATAAGGAGATTATCGAGGAATTATCGACAATCATTCAAGTACGGAGGGCTCTTACTTCTCATAAAACAAAATCTCATAGTCAATCGAAGATCCATGGAGTTTTATTATTCCTTATTAATTGACAATTCATTACTAAAAAGGGCATTAATGGATTTACTTGGTTTTGTTAATTAGATACCTTATGTCCTTATCATCTTGCAACATATAGCCTTTTTGCAGGTATTTTGCAAACTAGTCAACCTTTATATGGGAAAATGGGTAAACGCAAGCTACTAATATAGATCCAGGTTGAAGAAGGACTTGTTGAGAAGTCTTGTTAAAAGACTCATAAGGAAGCACTAATTGGGAGACAATCCACCAATTAGGTGTTTTTGTTTTGATTAAGTATTTTGTAGGACTTTTATTAGTTGTTTAGTTATTTTATAATCTTAGTTTTATGGTCCTAATTTTGTCACTTGAGATTTGATTGAGTTCCACAAACTATAAAGGCAACATCAAACCTTACATTAGAGTAGAGAAGAATTCATCGGCACTAGATGGATGTTAAAACATTAGACAAGGATAAAATTCTTTTACTATCAGGAGAATGCTAGTTATCCTCACCTTCTCCCACTTTTGCAATTTTCATTGTTGTTACATGTTTTGTATATTAAAGATAACATAAAACTTAAGTGTGGGGGCAGGACTTAGTAGTCAAGCTTATCAGTTTTGTTATAATTAGCTTAATAATAAATAATTCAAGAATTTATTTTTTAAAAGAGGACATGTGATTAAAATGATTATTATGAGTTTAGTTGTAATTATGATTTAATATGTTTAGGCAAGTAGTTTTAATTTTTAATGATCAGTTGATTTCAATTTAGTTCGTTAATTTTGAAAATGGATTCTTGATTTACATTATGATAATTTATGTATAATTTGCAATGCACTAAGTTAAATTTGAATTCTTTTTTAGCATTTTCATTACCCTACAAATGTAAAATAAAGTAAAAACAAAAAATAGTAGTATGTGAATAAAAAAGCACTAATAATTTCACTATACTAGCATTTTACTAATAAAAAGGTTGAAGTTAAAGAGTGATGTTAGTACTTATTTGAGATAGTGACCTAGCTGAGTAACTAGGGGGTATTTATGACAAGTGCTTACTCTGTGTCAAAAGGCCAGGTGACTTTCAAATTTTTTTTTCTAAATGCTCTTATGTTGTTTAAATTTAGTTTTTTGCTTTAATAAGAGGTATGAAAATACTTAAGGTTTTAGAATTTTTCTCATGTATTTTCACTTTAAGCATTAAGTGGAATGGTTTGAATTAAGTTAAAATTTTGGGAATTATGGAGTGAATTGGATTGATTTATAATTTGATACAAGTAACTAAGTGTTTAATAAACTTTTCAATTGAATGAATAATGGAGAATCTTGATGGATATCTTTGATTTGTTTAATACTTTCCTGGAGTTGTTTCTTATTAAGTAAAGAATAATGAAATTGATTTTTATAAGGAAAAGCAAATACTTAAGCGCGGGAGAGTTGATAAGTGATAATTTAGTCATATTTGTAGTCCCACTTTTTGTGTATTTGCATATTTATTTGAGAGTTTTTATTATTTTTAGTACTTAATTCAATGTTCATATTTTATGTTGTAATTCATTTATTAAGGGCAAAAGGAACGAATTGACACAAGTTTGGCGCAATTTGGAACTATTTTGACCAAGTTATAAAGAAGTTGGAAATCAACACAGTCACCAACATGTCCATATTAATGGCCACCTGCCTATGTCCACGTCCATGTCAAATGTCAACGTATATACATTATCTTAAGTTTGACACAAGTTTAGTGACTAACATGGTGCCATTATGGAATAGAAGCCATAATCTGCAGTTGAACCTTATGTCCTTCTTATTTTGTACCCTCAGATGTTGAAAAAAAGGATGGATGAGAATAATTTCAAGAAATTCTTAAAGATTTTCAAGAAGTTGCACATTAACATCCCATTTGCCAAAGCGTTAAATGTTGATAAATTTTAAACAAAAATATTTACTAACTTGATGCATTAATAAGTACAATTTATAAAATAAGAAAATATGATACAAAATGATAATTTTTACAACACACTTAAGTAGTAATATAAAAAAGTTAAGAAAATAAGAATGTAAATCGATTTATAGTGATTCAACAAACATCCTTTGCCTATGTCCACTTTCAAGACTCGTCTTAGAATTCCATTATAACTTTTCTTTCAAATCGAAGAATAATTGCTTTATGATCTTTTGTCCACAAAGAAGAATCATTTTACGATCTTCCTTTACAGGGAAGAGGAACCTTAATGCTATTTGGGACACCCCCAAGTATAATATAAAATCCTTATCAAACGCTTATAGCTTAAAATGTCTCACTTTGTCACTTTGACAATTTGAAAGAGGCTTATTCACATAAATATGAGAAAATAGTGCTTAAATGCTCAATAAACACTTAGAAAAATGTTCATAAGACACTCAAATACTTTGCTATCTAAAAAGAAATGAGAAACAAGATTTTAGGACTCTTATTAATCGTTGGAGCCAAAAACTAACAGTTGCAATAGCTAGTTACAAAACATTGGTTGACTAGGATAGCATATTAGTAGATCTATGTGCATTGAATGCATAGATTCACTAATCATTAAGACATTGGTTGATCAATATGTCAACAAATAGTCATATTACATGTTTAACTTACATTGGTTGACCACTAAATTATATTGGTCAATCAATCCCTTAAAAATATGATTTTAAAAACTTTAAATGCTCAAACTTAATTAGTTTAATTCAATTATAATTACAAACAACTTCTAAAATGTTCCTTAAAGAATTTTAAAAGATTGAAAGGCTTTTCTTTTTGTTTATATCCTTTGGCTCCTTATTATAATTTCTTTCACACACATCATTATCTTTAAGTAGAGGGCATTGTGACTTCATGTGTTCTGATCTTCAATATGAAAATAGGTAACGTTAGGGGATTTACATTTTGAATAACTTGTACGTTCTTTGAATTCCTTTAATTCAGAGTTTTTTCTCTTAAAAAACTTCTTAAATTTTTAGTGATAAAGGTTGTATCTTCATCATCACTTCCACTTGTAGATGTCTCTCCTTCTCTTGGGTCTTTAAATTCTATGTCGTTTTCTTTGGAAGCATTATTTTTCATGCGTCTCTTGAAATCTCATTTCATATGTTAGAAGAGATTCAATTACTCCTTCAATGATAGTGTGGTCAAATCATTGGCTTCTTATAAAACCGTTAATTTGGCTTCCTATGTCCTCAAAAGTGTTCTAAACAATTTTCTTACCATTTGAGTATGATTATGGATCTTTCCAAGACTCTTGAAAGCATTAATAATATCAAATTTTGTGTACATACTAGAAATGATTTCATCATGCTTCATTTAAAAAAATTTATATTGTTGGGTTAATATGTTCACTTTACTCTCCTTAACTTGATTTGTGCCCTCATGCGTGATTTCTGGTGTATGTCAAATTTTGTAGGTCATTTCATATATAGAGACTTTATTGAATTTGTTTCTTTTTAATGTACAAAATAAAATGTATATTGCCCTGTTGGTAAAGGAAATTAACCTCTTATCTTGATGTTCTCATTCTTCCTTTAGTTTAGGGACATTTTTGTAATCTACGGTTTTTATAGATGTAAAGGGACCATTTGAAACTATTTCGTTTTTAGTTGAATGATGATGATGATACTCCTATATATGTAATTATGATTTTTGCATAGGATTTTGCTTAAAATGCTAGCTTAATAGACATGCTTTGATATCACTTGTTAGTCACTAATGAAACTCAAGAAGGAGGTAAATTGAGTGTTGATAAATTTTAAACAAAAAATTACTAACTTATTGTGTTGATAAATACAATTTATAAAATAAGAAAACATGATATAAAATAATAATTTTTAACAAAACTCTAAAGCAATTATACAAAAAGGTAAGAAAAGAGGAATGCAAACTGATTTATATCCTTTGCTTATGGCCACTTCTAAGATTCTTCTTAGAATTTCATTATAGGTCTTCTTTTAAAGCGAAGAATAACTTTTGTACAATCTTTTCTTTGCAAAGAAGAATCATTTTATCATATTCCTTTACGATGAAGAGGAACCTCAATGCCACTTAGGACACCTCCAAGTACAATATAAAACCTCCATCAAATGCTTACAGCTCAAAATATCTCACTTTATTACTTTGACAATTTCAAATACGCTCATTCGTATAAATATGAGAAAATGATGCTTGAATGCTTGATAAACACTTAGAAAAATGTGTATAAGACACTCCAATACTTTTTAATTTAAGAACCAATGAAAAATATATATGTTTATAGGATTTTAGGACCCTTATTAATCATTGGAGCCAAAAACTAACAGTTACAATAGATAGTTACGGAGTAATGGTAGACTAGTGTAGCATACTAGTAGATCAGTTTGCATTGAATACACATATTCATTAGTCATTAAGACATTGATCAACTAGTTGGGTATATTAGTCAACCAATGCATCCCTTAAAGGGACATTGCTCGATTGATATGTCAACAAATAGCATATTACATATTTACTCATTGGTCGACCAATATGTCATCAAATAGTTGTATTATATGTTTAACCTATATTGGTTGACCACTAACTTATATTGGTCAACCAGTCTCCTAAAAATATGATTTTAACAACTTCAAATGTTGAAACTTAATTAGTTTAATTCAAATATAATAAAAAGCAACTTCTAAAATATTTCCCAAAGAGTGTTTGAAAGATCAAAAGGCTTTTCTTTTAAAAACAACTGCTTTAATACCTCTTGATAAATAAGAAGACTGGTGTAGTGAAGTAAGATGAAATATTTGTACGGCCACCTATAGGGTTCTCAAAGTGAAGATACTACAATTAACATTACAAAATATAAGATCTTTTGTTTTTGACTTCATCTTCACTTTGTAGATTTCAAATTTTGACTTTTCTTTATATATTCTTGAAGAACCTTTTGAGGTTATGCAAGGTACATCTTGTCCTTATATAGTTTCTCCTCAAGATAACAAATTCATTAATCATATTTATGTTTTATTATTATCAAAATATTGATTGGAAATTCATTTAATTCAAAACAAAATTTTTTAAATTTATGAACTCTTTATTTTTATATATATATTACTTTATATCATTTTGTAATTTTAATATATTTATTCAAAATTTAAACAATCATTCCTTTTAATAATCACTATATTTAAATTAAATTAAATTAATTAAAGGCAATTTAACAAAAATACAATGCTTATTTTAATATTAGAAGTGAGTATCAATATATGTGAAAGATATTTTAATAAAATTTAGTTTTGGTAATAGACTCAATAGAATTGAAGTTTCCAAATAAAACTCAAACTCAAAATATATTTTAAAATAATTAAGTTTGATTCGATATTAACTTTTTATGATTAATCATTCCAAAAATGTCAAATTCCAAATTATGGAGATTGATCGGACGTGAATATTCAACCAGATAAAATTAAACAACAAAATGACCAATTCCAGTTAAATGGAATCTGCCAAGTCTTTTACATTCTAAATTTTGAAAAAGAAAAAAAAAAGCAACCAAAGAGAAACAAAAGAAATATATTTTTATCAAATAAACAATTACAATTGTTGAACTAAGCACATCCTCGTAGAAGCTAGCACCATCATTGTTCTTCTTGCTTTCAGCTCTAGGGCTGCAACCTGAACTGCTGTTCGAAAGTGAAACAAACATTGCTTTTTGCAACACTCCGGTTGGAGAAGATCCCAACTGCAAGCTTCCATCCCATCTTTCAGTCGAAACGTTAAGGTCTGATGAACTCTTGCAGACACGTGCATTGCCTGTAGTAGTGATTAACACCTCCCCCGGTGGACCACCCACCGAAGTTCCCCAAGAGATCGGCGTCCAGCTGGCGGTCTTTTGGCCTGAAACCATTTGGATGGGCTCAAATTCGCGAGATAACTTTAGTGGCGAGAACATAAGTTTATCCTGTGTTGGAAAAGACGATGACGATGAGAAGTCTGTGGAGGACATTGGGATTGACATTGAGAGTTGAGTCCAGTCAGATTTCAGCTCTTCAGGCCAACTAATGACTGAGTTACTTCCCTGGTCCTTAGAAGAGTCATCCATGAATCTACGACGTGGATGTTGGTCTTCGGTTTCTTGGTCACTGAAATTTAGAAAAGAATCACAACTTCTGGTGTTCATGTAACAACTGTAAGAAGGATTTCCAAGGAAATGAGAGGAAACAAGTCCAAACTTCAATGAAGGAGATTTGACGATTCCAGCATCTTGCTCCGACATGGTAGTAGAACCCTCAGACATTGGATCACCTTTGGAAGAGACAATGGTTTTGCCTCGTGTATCTTGTCCTCTGACAATTGAATGTAATTTGTTTAGTATCAACCAATTGAAGTAAACAATCTAAGGAACTATTAAAGCAACAACTTGAATAATGGAAAAAAAAGTATCCACCTTAAAAGGAATCCTAATTCCAATTCTTGGGAACCAAAAATAAAGATGACATGAAAAGGTCAACTTTAATGGAAAATTAAAGGAAAATGATTATCAACTCTGTACACTTGTATAAACTTTAGAGTATAATGACAACATTGAAAACTCAAGCACGAGAAATCATCATTATTTTGCCTGTTGACAGATGCATTTGCGGGAGAATTGGCTGTAGTTGGTCGCAAGCTCTTAAACTGTTGCTGTGCGACAGCAAGGTTGTTAGAAGCACCTCCACCGATTAGAACTGTTGTTGACGTGGAAGAAGCGATTGGCAGCATCTTCGACTAGGTAGTCATGCTGCCAGCGTGGCCAGTCTGGCCTTCCACAGGCTTTCTTGAACGACGTCGGCCCTATTCATGTGCCGTTTACAAATGTTATAAATACCGTATCGAATTTAGTATCAGATTGGGTTCTAGTATGGTATTATATCGATATCGGTTAATATTAGATACCGTTTCGGATAATTTTTTAAATTTATAAAATAGTCCCTGAATTTTAAAAAAAATTATAAAATAGTTCATTGTCATATTATACAGTTGTATTATATATTTTCAACCCTGTCTCTAAAAATCAAAATAATAAATAATAATCACAATTAATATAAAATAATAATAATTTTCAGATATTTCACATATAAATAATAACAACAATTTATATTAAAAAAACAATCATTATCATATAAATATAAAATTAAGAACAATATAA
>JAOSBO010000209.1:32296221-32321353 GCA_027563915.1 Erythroxylum rotundifolium | reverse complement strand
ATGCTATACGTTTTTCTATCTTTTAAAAGCCATCAAACAATTAAATGAAGATGAGCTTTACTTTAATGCCCACTCCATTACAATACTTTCATGCTTTTAAAAACAAGCTATTAAACCATTTAATAATGGAAGAAGCATGTTGTAGAATTCGGTTTTGCTCTTTTTTTTTAAAAAAATTAATTCAATTAATCTAATTAATTAAATCAAAATCCAATTTAATATATCTTTTTGGGCTTATAATTAACAATTAATTAGCGTAAGCCCAACTTTTAGTTATAGGCTTAAAATCCAATTTAATTAATTTTAATTAAATTGTTCTGGTCTTAATAACCCGAGTCCAATTCATCCATTTATCGCCAAACTGTCTCATTTTCTTTCCGATCACCTCTGTTTATTTTTCTTACTTTCGTTGATAACTTTCTTAGAAGTCAAGTAGGGAATCTAATTGGACTTAAATAATTCAAGCTCCAATAAGCCCATAATTAATTTAATTTCATTAAAATTAATTTCAACTTATTAACCAAATGTCATTCCACTAAAGACAATTGGTTGCACTATTGAATTACTTAAAATTATAAGAAACCATGTTTCAATATTATTAATTGGATGTCTAATCGCAAACTCTATCATAAACCATATTATAGCCATTTGCACAACAAAGGATAAAATTTCCGTTTTGCTCTTATGTTGGTTTTTTCTTCTAGATCTCCGGTTTCACTTTACATGGTGATTAACATATAAGATCTAATCTTGGTGTTAAGACTTGATGGGTAGCTAGTTCATTAAACTACTGGCACCAGTTTAATCACCAATCTCTGTACAACATCCAGAAGTGATGATATCACTATAAACTCTTTATTTAAGTGAATGTTCCCTGATGCATGTTTCAATTAATAATTCCAACATACAGACATTAGATTGATACCCTGTAAAAATCCATTCCGATCATATTAAGAATTATAACGAAACACACATGAGTTTACCACTCATCAAGATTGTGGTTCGTAATAAACAAATGCTAAGGTGTATGTTTTAAGATTAAAGTAACGACCTACTTTATTCTTTAAAAACATACGCAATTCCAGATTCATTTAATAGTGTCATTACCAATAGTCAACTACTATCTTGATTTGAAACTCATCATTCCTTTGAAGTAAACTCCTTTATTTACACGGAGGTAAATCGTAACACTACAGTCTAAAACATAATCAAGCGACCAACTTGATTATTCGACTGTGAATCTATTATTTTAGATTCTAATAATATACATATTTCCCATACATCTTTATATATATGTATATTACTTATAAAAGAACCTTTGGCACCTTATGACTAGTTATAATATGTTCATACAAATAAAACCAAACTCTTTTGTTTTATTGATAATAAAAATTTTCATTACAATATTGTAACTGGAAGAAAATTAAGATATATGTAAATATACTTACTTTCCAGGGCACTAGATTTACATAACCTTAACAGTTTGCATTAAAAGAACTCGTTTATTCCTTAAGCAAATCAAAATTTCCATATTTGAACTCATCCTCATCAAAACAATCCCTTCTTTAAGTTATGACTTCAATTAACTACATAAACTTATCAATATATATTCTGGCCAAACTGTTTCACAGAAGCAGTAATAAGACATCAATAATCATTTTTCATGTTTTAAACTTTGACTAATTCGAGCTCTAAAATCCCAAAAATTTAGGAAATAACGTAAGGTTCCTACATAAGGGTCTATCACTGACAGTATTAGGAAAGCAAGCATAAGTCAAGATCTAGTCACTATTTTATCAAAATGCTTTCACATAGGTTAAGCTAAGACCTATATCTACAACTTTTATTCTTTGGTTTTCTTCAAATGCATGCCCTAAAGATATGTAACATATGTCAAAAATACAACTTTAATTTTTCATATTTTTTCTCAAGACAAATTTTCAGGTTAGATTTGCAATGCCCATTTGACATAGAAAATGAGGTATTTAGGCAATACACCCTCACAAAAAATATGCCTACATTTCTTAAGTTTCTAAAGACATCAAGTTCATGTAGTTTGGTTCAGTATTCTGCGAGTTATACTTAAATGAATAGCCAAATTTCTAAAACTTTAGAACTAGAATTCACATTTGATTCCTTCATGAAAATTGGCTACAATACAGATGCATGTTCAGTAAAAACCCTCCATCTAACATATTCCAACACACTTCATTATCAACCTTACTTGCAATTCATTCCAATTCAAACATCATTATCACACCTTAAAGATCAGATTTTCTACTTGTTAAGCTTAATTCCACTTCAAAACCTCAAGTTAATCTAGCCATCAAGCTTGCACGATCATCTCAATTACAAAGAAATAATAAGATGAAACACAACAACATATAAATTTCTTTATGCATAATCTTATCTAGATTTTGGAGTGGTGATCAATGAAATAGAAGTAAAATTTTAGAGCTATTGTCGATATTTCGATGGTGAAGGGATGAAAGGAGAGAATGAACACAGCAAAACAACTGCTGCATTAGCCTAACTCATTAGGTGCTAGATGTCGCCATTTCATAATGACAAGTGTTCCGATGCATATGCATTCCATTTGTCCTCTCTATAAGATGCCACATGTCACCTAATTAAGTAGTCCACATGTCACTCCAAGATTGGTCCATTTGTCACACAACAATTTGTCCATTTTTCAATTAATTACCAGTCCATTTATCGCATATTTTACTATACCAAATGTCACTTAATTATAGGCTTAATCATCCTAATTTCCATATATCAATTTTTCTTACTGCTTGACATTTTTCCTAGACCAAATGTACATTTAATTCATCAATTTCCCAATCCATAACATTTAATTCCAATTGACTAATGGAAATCTAAACATACCAAATCACAAGTCCCATCATGTTCACTTAACATTTTTATACCCCGAGATATGTCAATGAATGCATGTACAATTATTTTCTTTAGTGCTAACATTTTTCACGTGTATGAGTATGCAATATGATGCATGAAATGTACGTGTAAATTCTCAACAAACTCTCATGTATAGACGTTACATTTGTTCATCCCTTGCAATCTTCACAGTTCCACATGGATATATTTTGGTCACCACGAAAGGTCCAAACCATCTCGACTGTTATTTCCCTAAAAACAATTTTAAACGAGAGTTAAATAGAAGAAGTTTTCAACCAAGTTTAAATTCTTGCCAATGGATATGCTTGTCTTGGAAAGCCTTGGTTCTCTCCTTGTATATTTTAGAATTCTCAAAAGCGTCTAGGGGAAATTCAGCTAGTTCATTTAACTCCATCGACTCCTTTGTCCATCTTTTTTGAGATCATAGTTCAGCCTTCGGATAACCCATAACACCTTGTGCTCAATTCTAATCGGAATATGGCAAGATTTCCCAAAGACTAGCCTATATGGAGACATGCCAAAGGGGGTCTTGTGTGCTATCCTATATTCCCAAAGAGCGTCATTAAGCTTCAAAGCCCAATCCTTTTTTGAGGTATTAACAGTTTTCTCCAAAATTTGCTTGATTTACCTATTAGACACCTCAACTTGCCGACTAGTTTGAGGGTGGTAAGTGGTTTCAAACTTAAAATGGCAACCACATTTTACCAAAAGAGATTTAAATTGATTATTTTAAAAGTGGACCCCATTGTCATTGATTATAGCTTTTGGAACTCCAAATCATGCTTCCTGAAAATTTGACAACACTAGCTCCAGTGTTGTTTGACAAAGTTGTGGCTTCCACCCATTTGGATACATAATCAACTGCCACAAAGATGTATTCATTACCAAAGGATACTGGAAATGGTCCCATAAAGTCCAAACCCTATACATGAAAGAGTTCAACCTCTAAAATCCCTGACTGAGGCATCTCGTGCTTCCTACTAATGTTCCTATTCTTTGACACCTGTCACGTGTTATAACAAAAGTCTTGGCATCCTTAAAAAGAGTAGGCTAACAAAAACTGGATTATAAAACCTTTGCCACCGTTTTGTTAGCACCATGGTGTCCGCCATAAGGAGAAGCATGATAATGATACATTATTGACCACATTTCCTCATCAGGTGTACATCTTCTAATTATTCTATCAACACACCTTCTAAAGAGAAATGGCTTTTCCCAAAAGTAATTCCTCACCTCAGCTATGAATTTCCTTCTCTTATGGTATGAATAATCACTAGGAATAATATTAGACATCAGAAAATTAACATGATCAACAAACTAAGGAACATTTTCCTTAATAGATCACAAATTCTCATCAGGAAAGGCATCATTAATCGATTAAGCTCCCATCTTGTCACCTTGCTCAAGTCACGAATATGATCACCCACCGAATTTTCAGATCCCTTATTGCCTCTAATTTCCAATTCGAATTCCTATAAGAGTAAAATCCATCTGATCAACCTTGGTTTGACATCTTTTTTATAAACAGATATTTCAAGGCAGAATGGTCAATGTAAAAAATGACTTTGGACCCAACAAGATAAGATATAAATTTATCAAATGCAAAAATTGCTGCTAGCAATTCTTTCTCCGTATTAGCATAATTAATTTAAGCATCATTAAGAACTTTGCTAGCATAATAAATAACATGTAATTCTTATCCTATTTTTGTACTAAGACAGCTACACATTCACTAGAATCACACATCAGCTCAAAAAGGAGATTCCAATTCGATGCGGCCATTATAGGGGCTGAGTTAAGTTCTTTTTTCAACCTGTTGAAAGCATGAAGACATGCATTAGTAAATTCAAAAGGGACTTCCTTTTGCAACAAAGCACATAAGGGTTTCGAAATCTTGGAAAAATCTTTAATAAATCTATGGTAGAACACTGCATACCCAAGAAAACTCGTTATTGCTCTAATTGAATTGGGGGATGGTAATTATTGATGACTTCAATTTTTGCTAGATCCACCTCTATTCCATTATTTGAAATTTTGTAGCCTAGGACGATCCCTTCTTGTACCATAAAATGACTCTTTTCCTAATTTAGCACAAGATTGGTTTCTTCACATCTCTGTAGGACCTGTTCGAGATTGAACAAACATTCATCAAAAGGAGAACCAAAAAAAGAAAATTTTGTCTATAAATACCTCTATTATATTCTCCACCATGTTGAAGAATATGGAAATCATACAACGTTAGAAAGCGACATGAACATTGCATAAATCGAAGGGCATCCTACGATATACAAATGTACCATAGGGACAAGTGAAGGCGGTCTTCTCTTGATCCTTTAGGCTATGGGAATTTGGTTATACCCTGAATAACCTTTTAAAAAGCAATAATAATCATTGCCCGCTAATCTTTCCAACATTTGATCAATAAAAGGGATAAGGAAGTGATCTTTTTTTAGTTGTTGTATTTAATTTCTTATAACTTATACAAACCCTCCACCCTGTCACAACTCTAGTGGAAATTAACTCATTATTATCATTAGAGATGACGATCATGCTACCTTTCTTTGGTACCACATGCACAAGACTTACCCAAGAGTTGTCAGAAATAGGATAGATAATTCCTGCATCAAGTAACTTATATACCTTAGATTGCAAAACATCCTTCAGGTTAGGATTGAGTATCCTCTGATTTTCCACACTAAGTTTGTGGTTTTCCTCCATTATAATCCTGTGAACACAAATAGAAGGGCTAATTCTCTTTATGTTAGTAATGTTCCATGCAATAACCAATTTATGTTCACGTAGCACCCTTAATAACTTCACTTCTTAAGGGGAATGTAAAGAAGAAGAAATAATAACCAAACATGTATTTGATTCTCTTAAGAAAGCATACCTTAAACGAATTGGAAGTTGTTTTAATTCAGGTTTGGTGGGCTTAATATGGAAGGTAACATTTTAGGTATATGAGGGCCTAATTCTTCAATTATAAGTTTATACCTAAATCCATTACCTTACAATCTATATGCATAGTCCACTAACTCAGCATCCGAATCATTCTCATATATTCCTAAAGCTAGACATGTCTCTAAAGCATCATCATACATTAATTTAGGAATAGATTTAAGTGTAAGAGAATCAATTACATCCATCCTATAGGTGACTTCATCGAAAGAGGGTCCTTTTAAAACTTTGAAAATGTTAAATACCTTTTCTTCATCACCAACTCTCAAGGTCAGCTTACCATATGGGGCATCAAACAATGCTCCACCAGTAGCTACGAATGGTCTTCCTAATATTATAGGAACCTGCGTATTGAAATCCATCTTAAGCACAACAAAGTTAGCTGAAATTATAAACTTACCAACTTTTACTAGTAAGTCTTCAACTATACCAATAAGGTATCAAATTGCAAGTTAACAATGAAATTGTCGTTGGTTTAAGATCACCAATTCAAAGCTTGTTATAGAGAGACAAAGGAATAAGATTAATACTTACACCTAAATCACATAAGCATTGAAAAAATTAGAAGCACCAAAGTGATAAGGAATAGTGAAATTCCCTGGATCCTTTAACTTAGGGGGTAGCTTATTTTGTAAAATAGAACTACAATCCTCAGTTAAGGCTACCATAGCAAAATTATCCAGCTTCTTTTTATTGGAGATGATTTTCTTCAAGCACTTGGTGTAAGCAGGTATCCCAGTAAATGCTTTAGCAAAAGGATGTTGATTTGGATCTTCTTGAAGAGTTAAAGAAATTTTTGAAATTTGGAATCATTATGCTTCTTCTTTACCCTTTGAGGGTATGGTATGGGTGTCATAAAGGAAAATTCTGAAATTGGTGTAGACTCTTTCTTTGGTTCAGTTTCTTTAAACTCTTCTTTTTCATCCAAATTCACAATGCCAACATCTTTGGTTTCATTTATGTTAGCTTCCTTCTCTTTACGAACCACATATTTTACCACTTTACCACTCTTCAGGTGAATTCTTGACTGATATGCACCTCTAAATTTTTTATGGTAGCTTGGTTGGATTGGATGTTCTGCTCCATTCTGTTTATAACTTGAGAGCTAGCTTGATCATTTTGATCCATTTTGCTTATAAGTTGAGTAAACATATCTTCAAGCCTTTTACTTTTTTCTCCTAAGAGGAAGGGAATTGTTGTAATGGAAAAGATGAAGGAGGTGAATACTGCTGTTTTGATGGTGCTTGGAACCCAGGTGGTCCTATTGGTTTTGTAGGCCTTTGATTTCTCCATGAAAAATTGAGAAACAATCATATCTCTGACCTTGTCTACCATTGTTTACATAGCTTACCTCTTCCTCTAGCATTGTTGCTTTAATGTTCATACAACTAACTGCTGTATGCCCAAATCTACCACAAAGAGTTCAACGATCCCTACTAGAATTATTGTTGTTCATCAACATATTCAACTTCTTATTTATTTCAATAACTTGGTAGGCCATGTCAGGTTTAGAACCTACTTCTTTAAGAACATCAGCTTTGCTCCTAGTCACTTTACAATGTGAATTCTCTGCAAATTTTTTGAAAATATTCCATAAATCTTGGGAACTCAGTTCCTAATATTCCCACCAGCATTTAAGCTCACCAAAGTTTGATTGTGATTAGTGAGAACATAGTAGAAAAACTGATTCAAAGAGTATACATCAAATCTATGATGAGGATATTGGTTAAGGAGATTATTAAATTGCTCTCATGCTTCATGAAAATTTTCTTCTTCTTTTTACGAGAACCAATGTATCATAATCCTTAGTTCAAGAGTTTTGTGGGCTAGGTACCACTTCAACATGAAAGTCTCCATTACTTTGTTCTAAGAATTAAGGGAATATACCTCCAAGCTCAACAATCAGTTTCTTGCTAATCCCTTCATGCAATAGGGAAAACACCTCAGCCTTAACTCACCTTCAGATAATCCAACAGAGGAAGAGTTTAAACTATAGTGTAGAAATCTCTCATAAAGGCTAGAGCATCTTCACTCAGCATTCCATTAAATTGTGGCTACATAGATAGATGGATCTGCTTGGACTCATAATTCCTTGCTGCCGCACTCAATCGAATGCAAAAAAGGTTCCCAGTAATAAATGGCATATGATAATCTCTAATTCTCCTTACAACAAGATTAGCAGCCACTAGTTCAATGTTAGTTTGCCTCCAAGTTTCATCATGATTTCCTTCATTGAATTGATCATTCCCTATGTCTTGTTCCCCATGCAGAATTGAATTTTGATTATTATTTTCCATCTCTCTTCTTCTGTGGTTGTTCCTTCTATAAGTGCGTTAAATTTCAGGATTTAACTCAATTAGTTGATCGTTGTTCAAATTTCTTGAATGCCTTAAGTTCATGTGGCTTATGAAAAAAACAAAGAGAAAAGGGTTTAAAAGTAATTAACAGAAGAAAACTTAAGGTAATTAAAAATAACTAGAATTAATAGCAGTAAATATAAATTAGTCCTCGGTAACGGCGTCAAAAACTTGGTCGAAAAATCTGCAAGTGCACAGAATTGTTCCTACTACCTACAAATCAAGTATTCCAAGATTGTCTCCTACAAGGACAACACTACTCACTACTGAATTAATCCTAATTACTTGAACTAAAATAACAAAAAACTTAAAAGATGATTGGATTAGAGTGGGCAATAAATTGTAAATACTATAAATAAATAAGCAAAGGAAATCTTATGATTTAGACTTAGGGCTTTAGGGATCATCAATTTAAGAGATTGATTAAAAAATTATAGATTTGATTAAGTGATAGGTTATAATAAAAACTGCATAAATTTTCCTATATTCTCTCTTAAGACATATAAGAATACCTAACTAGTTGATTACCATCTCTCAATTCGAAACCTAACTACTCAAATTTATTAAGAACAAGCAATTAAAAGTTATCACACTACTTCAGGATATCTCTATCTCTAAATCTAATGTGTTTATCTTCCTAGCGCATAAATTATACTTCACCTCTCAGTTCGTCATATAATTCCTAAGATTACATCTATGGTGATCAGGCATATAAACAACAATTAAGTTTAAGACATATAAATATAAACAAGGAACTTTTATTCAAAACCAATCAATCCATAAAATATAAATCAATCCCCCAAATTAGGCTACATCCCTAGCCTTAATTGGGATTTAGTTCAAGAACATGATAAAAGAATCCATACAAATAAAGATAATCAACATCCAAGAAAGAGTAAAGAGAAGATTGAAAGAAAACAAAACAAAATTGCTTCCAATGCTTGATTGAATCCTCCTTGATCTTCTTCTTGGCCTCCTTGGGTGCCTTCTCTAGGTTACGATAGGTTGCTTCCTTTTATAGGCCTTAAAAATAAGTATTTATGGTGCCTTGGGATCCAAGAAGCTAAATTTGAGTCAAACTGGGAAAGAAAAATTGCAAAATTGTTGTCCATATCTATTGGGCAAACCATATGTTCGTTGGGTGGACATATGCTATATTTTAGAGCAAATTTTAGTCCAAATGGCCAATAAATGTCCGTTAGGTAGATTTTATGTCCACTGGATAGACCTTCTCATATTTCCCAGTTTTCTAGCTCGTTTCATGTATGTTTGGAGGGACATCATGTCTGCTGGGTGGACATACACTGGATTTCTATAGAAATGTGCAATTTTGACTCTTTAAACCACAAAATCTCTCCTCGTAGTCTTCATAGAAATTGTAGAACTCTGAGTCCTCTTCGAAAGCGTACTTGAATGACCTTAATTCAATATCCACAGTGAAAGTTATGCCTCTTACCCCAAAATCTATCCATTTGCACCTATTAAGCAATAAAGTTGAAATGTATGAGAATTAACCAAATAAAGCTCAAAATTCACATAGAGACAAGTCAAATTAGTTCCAATTCATCCCCAAATCATATATAAATTATTGACTTATCAACTTTATATAAGAAAAAATATAGTGATGGTTCTGCATGCCACCCACTAATTAACCTTAAATTCTGAGATTCATTGATTAAACTAAACAACCTATTCCATTGCACCAGAAATCAATTACAAGATTTAAAGCAAAATAGGAAGGAAAAGAGTGGGTATATTTAACTTTCCTTGTTAATTAATCTATTTTTTGCAAATTACTTGGAAGCTCCAACTTTTCATTAAGAATTGCAGAAATTAAATTAAGGGATTTATAAAATTTGTCTTTTACACTTACATATGGAGTTGTTATTGATTTGCTTAATTTTTAGGAATTACTAATCTTTATTTTTAATTTCGTGGATAAACACAATAAAATTGGGAATTTTTAAAAATTTGTATCTTCTTTTTGTTATTAGTTGATTAATAAAGATTGCAAACCATATTTCATTTAAACTAAATTCATCACTAACATGACAACATATACCCTTTACCCCTTAATCTAGCATTAACCTTGTTATTTGTATAAAAAGATACATTTAATTTAAATACCTGAGGTTTTTTTTGATGAAGTATTTTAGTTGCAGAAGATCATTTCCGCTACCAACCATCATACTTAGTCACAAATGATAGACAATTTGCTACCACTACAACAAAATATGGAGTTTAAAGACACAAAATGTGAAGTTTTGACGCTTTTTTGCATCTTAAAAATAATTTTAGATACTTTATAAATCGTAGAAAAAACAAGTGTTACAAAAATTATTTTCGACGGTTTTCTTACACATATAGATGCATCGAAAAACATACATTTTTACACATCTAAGCATAAAAAATATTTTTTTAATACACCTAAGTGTCGAAAATCTATTTACACATAGATGTGTCGAAAACATACATTTTTGACGGTTTTCTTAGACATATAAATGCTATTTTAGACGTTTTGTGTAAGCTTTTAGTTTCTTTTCTCTGTTGATATTTTTCACTTTTAGATAGTTTTTTACTTCACCATTGTTTAGTCAAAAAATAAGCTTATAATTTACTTTGTGAATCTTTTCTAAGATCACTCACATGCATGTTATTATAATAAATTTTACAAATTAATCTAAAATATGTATATGCATATTAGTATAATAAATTTTACAAATTAATTTATTATAATAAATTAATCATAAACAAGAACTTTATAAGTTAATTCCAAGGATTTCAATATTCCTTTCTACTATGATCCAATTTATGCTTTCCATTGAAGAAATCAACTTTATCTGCTTGTCCGTGAACATTGGCATTTCATTTAGGATTGCGTTAAGAAAAAAATGGAACATTTATTTGTCCATATAGAGATATGAATATAGAAAAAAAACTTCGGGTTCAAATTTTGTGGGACACAAGAGTTAAAAGCATTCATTTCCATGTCAATATGCCATATGCAAAGCCACCTTCAAACCGGGAACAAGCTAAAATAATGAAATTTCTCTTGTTAATTTTGCTTCAACAAAATTTTATGACTTTGCCACTTGAATGAACAAAAATAATTGACAAGCATCCATTATGTTCCATACAAAAGCATCGTAATGATCATCTCATAGATTAATGACATATTAAGGAAAATTAAAATTTCGAGAACTAAACTAATTCAGCAGGAATGTCTCAAATGTCAAAGTCTTGGAAGTAGAACCTTAGGCAAGTACTTCTGTTTCTATGTTGGACTTCCATTCCTCACCTAAAAGATAAAATTAAATTAAACACCTTCAGTTCACAGTACACGTGTACTGTTAGAATGAGCACAATTTTGATGTGACCAAAAGGGATGCAACTTCTAGGAGCTGCAAGAAATTAGAAGTTTAACATGTTAAAAAATTTTAGCAATCGGCAAAGCTCAAAGCATCAATATCAAAAGGACTACTTTGACAACTGGACCCAAAGCATCTAATAAGCATCTAATCAGACCAAGTCACTGACACATAAAGAAATGAGTCCCAACCAAAGTTTTAGTGCTACATAAGAAGCAAAAAAGAATCACACAGAAAATCCATAAGAAATTACACATAAAACCCTGATGAAACAGACATAACCTTTGAATCAACTCAATATAAACGAGTATAGACTTGAGCTGGTTACAATGCTAAGTTTGGTAATACCAAAAGAAAATAAAGAAAAAAATCATACTGTAAAATATATGGGCATTAAACAACCAAAATATATAGATACAGGACAAACTTGAGTATGCTATAAGTTTGTAACTTGATGGTACGACAAGTTAGTTTCTTTCTTATTGTTGCAAAAAGTAGAAATGAAAACCGTAGACTTTACACTCATTTATAAACAAAAGACCTAATTGAATCACAAAACATTAGAAGTGCAAGTCAGGATTGGGCCTCTGCAGCAAATGAGCTCCTAATCAGCAAAGGAATTACAACAATAACAATCGATATTCTACTAAGAAATTCCAGAGCAAAAATGAGGCATAAGCATGATTATTAACAATGCCATTTAAGATTGCTTAAACCAACAACCTACATTTCTGATTCAACAATGAGACAACAAAAGCCAAACTCTCAAGCTAATTCCAGTTGAAAACAAAAAATTGAACATTTTTCTTTAACAAATTAATTCTTGAACCAAATATAAATGTAAAAGAAACCAAAAAAATCAAACCTGGTCCAGATGAAACGTGTGGACAGTTAAAAGGACTACCAAGGAAATTTTGAGGGGAACTAACCTCCAACTAAAAAAAGATGCAGTTCGAGGAACTTTTCCTAATCCAAGTTTCCCATTTTATTGTTAGGCAAAGGAAAAGAACAAGCAAGTACCTAGCTGTTGTTGATGATCTTTGAAATCAAAGCAGAAAAAATGTCTTGGACAAAAAAAATCCACAAACTCTTAGTGTAAAGAAATTTCTTTCAGAACACACAACTGATTATAGCGCTCACCCACATAATTATATATGGACATTTGTAATGGTCAAGAATAGCTTGACTTTTCTTGACTTATTATCAAACAACAAGGTATCTGACTGTAAAACAGAGTAAAGAATTCAGGGGACCCATGAATTGACTAACCCCAAAAATAGTCGAAGCTTAGAAAACTTGAATTACTATTAGGAATGGTTTAAGAATTATTTAAACAGACCAACAAATGCATCATGTTAAACAGACCAATGCATCGTGCGTAAGAAAGACATCACCTGAAAAAGTTCCATAGTACTAGGCATCAAGGTAGTTTTTCAAAGCAACAATATCAGTTTCCATAGATTCTCCAAGATTACCACCAAGTCTAAGCTTTTTAATAGCTACTTGCATTGCTTGCCCTTCCTTGTCTACTTTAACCAATGTCTTCTTTTTCAATCCTATTCTGATCAACCCATCATCGTGTGCAAAAAGAACAATGGAATAGAAAAGGAGAAAAGCTATCCATAGAGTGCTTAATTTAGTTTCCATAACAAGAATTGCAAAAGTAGATAATGAACATTAACCGTTTTACTAATTTCACAACATATAACAACAAACATCAAAGAGATTTCTCAATAATAGAGAGAGGAGCTAAAAAAGAGATAAAAGATAATTCTAAATCCCATTCCAATGGGAGGACTTCAATTAAACTAGAATATCATAGGATAATTAAGAAGTGACTGGATAATGCAAAATTGGAAACGCAAAGAACAAAAGTTTAAAATGAAGGGGTAAGGGGAACACTATGGTCTTTAACAATTGGTACCTCGCATAATAGACAATAAAAAACAGAGTACTCAGTTCTGCGTTCTCTAGTCAAAACAACTTAAGACATAGATACACACAAACATGCAAATGTCTGTCAATGATTAAACATCAAAAGTAGAACAGATGCTATTATTTCCAGTAAACACATTGCAATTCTGTACTATATGGATTTTGTATAATGCAAAATAGAAAAGAACAAACACTACTGAGATATACTTCCAAAACAAAATCAATCCTTTAGTGGTCGTAACTTCGTTGTTGAGATTACTTTGGTGCTTGTGGCAGATAAGAGGATACATGTTGGGGAACAACGTTTGATAACTAGTGGTGAATGTGGAGACCACGTCATTGACAAGTGGATCATCAATCGACGACTACATGGAGGCACAAATGTTTTTCCAAAGACCTTCCTCTATGGAGAGAGCATGAAACTCCGGTGACGCGCAGCTGGTGGAAGTGAGTGTCGGTCCGTCTAAGAGAGTTAGGATTCGGGTCTGGATGATGTCTGGGTGGAGACTGGAGATATTTCCTTTGACGTCGGATGATTCCGGCGATAATTGAGAAAGAGCATCCATTGAATAATTTTCAGGTTATGAAATTAGGAATGAAGAGAATTAGAGATAAAAGAAGTGGAGAGTAGGAGATGGAGTATTTATAGGGTGGGAGCGGGTCTACTTAACGAGTAGAAGTAAGTGCCCAAAGAAGGGAGGAGTCAGGTGCTTGTAAAGGCAACAGTTGCTTGTGGTGAGAAATATCTTCTAAGCGTCCTAACTTAGTTATATACATGTTATGTTTAGCATTTTTTTAATCTTATGGTCACAAGTTTAATTAATAAAAATTTAAAATATAAAAAGAATACTGCATAAAAGGTCATGAGATCAGGGTTATTCCTGGATGCATACTTGCTACAAATTATAAAAGGTGTCAATTCTTGTCTCGCTAATTAAGAATTTTAGAAGTTTTATACCCTTTTTTAGTATATTTTTTAGACAAATTTTGCCATCTTAAATAAATGTCCAAAAACTCTACCAATTCTTAGATTATTTAAGATACTTATTAGATGCGTCTAGGTATAAGCGTCTAAAATCTCCTTATTTTATTGTAGTGTACCGAATTTCCACATCGTCACCCAAAATCAAAGCAATCTCTTTACTTTATCAATTTTCTTAATTAATTAATATATATGCGGTATTCCTAATACACCATACAAAATGCTAAATTAATCTTCTCACTTATATATGCAATTATTCTTCATTTGCTTAATTTTTGGGAATGACTAATCTTTAATTTTAATTTATTACAAATGGTTTTCTAATTATATTATTACAAATTGCTTTCTAATTATATTACAATGTCTTGTTAAGTTATTATAATTTAGTTTTCTAAATTACAATAATTAAAATGCATAATTTTTTGAAATATGTTTTTTGAAATTATATTATCAAAATGTATAATTTTCTGAAAATTGTAAGTCAATTATAATTTATTTGAACAGTCAACAAATTAATTTTCAAATAGTTTTCAATTGAATAATTTAATTTTTAATTCAAATTATATTTTATTTGGAGTAGGAAAAAAATTTATTAAAAATTATTTATGACCCAAAAGCTTTGGCGACGAACCATGTATTAGTCGCTACATCTGACGTTTGTCGACCAAATACAATAGATCGTAGCAAATTAATTAATACTACTTCCAAACAACTACAGTAACACAATAAATGACAACCACAATAAAAGGTCATTTTGTATTAGGTTTTTGATGACAACCACAATAAAAGGCTACTCTATTCTCATTTAAGCTGTCAACATTTCTCAAAATTGTCTCTTTTGTGTGGCTTCTGTATTATGGTCATCATCGTTGAAGAACCATTATGAACTGAATCGGTATTATTCTTTTGTTCTATTTTTATCAACGAAGTTGTGCTAACTTTAATTTATACCTTTAGGTATTTAATGTGAGTTACTAATTATGCATTTGATGTATGAGCTGTGTTTATGGTTGTGTTCAAACATGATTGACTATCTATCTTCGTTATTTATATATGGGTTGGCTTCTTCCCAACGATCTTTAACACTTCCCTCATCAAAACTTCGTAATCAATTGATGAAAGGTCTTCAAGAGTATTTTACTTTAATTCATTTCCATTAATAGTAATATAGCTCAATATAGATAATACTATATTTCTATACATCAATAACATAGTTATGTCTATTTTACTTTAAATTCTAAATTTTGTAAGTGACACCAACTATACAATAGATTTAGGAAATTTTCGTAAGGGTAACTTTCATATCATTAGGCACATTGAAGATGTATAAGAGCTAAACTGGACTACTTTCGCTTATTATCGAAATTGGAGTTGAACATATCATCATTTTATTCTAAATCGACATTTACAAAATATATCTCTTAACATTAGGAATGTCAACATGGCGACTAGTTCTTGATGACCCTAATTCATTCTGTTGGGAGGAATGTAACAAAATTGTCCTTACTGAAAAAATAAACAATGCAGAAAAATCTCCACTTCATATACTAATCATCATTTGCCTTCCATGGTCAAGCTTCTGGTTTAAGGTGTTTAGTATCATCTAATCAATGCCACTTTCCTTATTATGTACATCTCGTTTCCTTTTATGAAGCTATTATATATATTCACATTTGATGCTATATACTACATGTTGTTTTAAGCTTCCTTGAATCTCGAAGATGACATGTATGCCTATGGAGGTGGGAGTGATGTCACAATGGTTTATAAATGATTAGGGAAATCGGTTGTTTGGGAAAATTCGTCAATTCCGCAGAATTCGTCTGGTCATTCACATATGCATGTCACTCCAATTTCGGTTTGTTTAACGGTTTACTAATATGACGATATTTAAATTCTATACTTATTGTGTTTTAGGTAAACCATTTCGTACTAGTACTTTATCTGTAGACTTGTCTTCCATACTAAATCTAGTGACTCATTCACTATATCTTCTACAAGTTTAGTTATAACAGAAATGTTGTTGCAAGAGGGTGTGAAAAACCCTACACCTGATGGAAGAACTATACTATTTCAATTGGTGCCTTCGAACATACAAACACCCTTCTCGAGAATCCAGACATCGAGGACTCATTTACCTTTATTAACTCTCATGTCACTTGGAATCCAAATAATAATAATATCATTGTCATTGATCGATGCACTGGACTCAACTTTAAAGTTGATTTATTGTTGTATCTGTAAGCATTTGTCAAACAACCTCTCTATTAGTTAAGGGTTAAGCTCTGTACTATTAAGTATGTGCTATTATTATTCTTGTTCTACGATTGTATGAATTGTTCATCTTCTAATTCAAAGTTCGTACTACTTCATATATCATATTATTATATTGATACAATTATTTAAATTTTATAACTAATTTATGCAATGTTAGTAAATATTAATGATTCATTAATACTACTTTTAAATACTTAAAAATATGTTGTGTGTGTTTTTTCAACAATACGTTGTCAACATTCAAAACCAATTTCCAATAAAACATATCTTAACTATGACAAATTATAAAAATGTCTAATAATTTTGTAAAATATCAACCCTTTGCTGACGGTTTCTATAAATCGTCATAATATATGGAGTATTTAGTGATGATTTTTAGAAATCGTCATTGAATGTGTAATATTTGCTTACGATTTTCAAAATTTGTCACCAAATGTTTATCTTTTGGTTATGCTTCCAAATATCGTCACTAAATGGTCACTTTTAGCGTCAATGTAAAAAACGTAGCAAAAAATCAAACGTCTTTTTACTGACGATTTTATATAATCGTCGCCACTTACAAACCTTTTGGTGACGATTTCGGACATTGGTCTCCAAATGTTTAACAAATTACGGTAACGATTTCTGAAATGTGTCACCAAAAGTTAATTTAGTGATGAATATCTGAATCTTCATTCATTTTGGATCATTTTGTTATGATTTCTAATAATAGTCACTAAATGTTCACCATTTGGTGATGATTTATGTCTTTTGTTATGACATATTGCTCCTTTTGATGCGTTTTTAGTTAGTTGCTTAAAGGCTTAGTTTTAATGACGATTTGTATAATCGTCGCAATATGATAACTTTTGCTGATGATTTTTTTAATATCTCAAAAGAAATCAAAACTAAATGTCTACTTTGTTGTAGTGAATTACTACTTTATGTTCCACAAAACCTGAATTTTGGTGTTATAATATTGGTGTCACTTACATGAGCACTAATACAATTTTCTATGCCCTTATAAAACACACAGAACTCGATTATCACTTTGCCTAGAAACAAGTTGCATAGGTAATATTCAAATTGGTTTTCTACTCGAGTAAAGATCAAGTCGGATATATATTCACCAAGTTATTGGGGGTTCAATAGTTTCAGTTACCCTTATTGCTCACCCACCGAAGGTGTTAAGAATTATATTTATGTCTGTAACTATTTAACTGGCGTACTGCTTCTATCCTCATCTATTGTATATAGGTCTTCCTTTTATTTACTCTTATAATGCATGTATAAAAATTGGTGTCGTCTGCTATATATCATTCAAGAGATATTATTAGTAAAATCTATACCATTCTCTATTTTTTACGCGGGATGAGTCATAAGCTACAGAGTTTTGGAGGCTTGAGTTCCCCCCACAATTTCCCTTATTTGTTCCAAATGTAGTCATCAGTTATTATGGCCCACGGGCTGAAACACGCCCTGTGCTTAACTTGTTAGCATATGGTGGATGGTTTGATTTCACGAACATCTTATACATAATTGTTACGATTGTTCCACATTTTACTTTGACTTGTTCAGTCGAAGAACTCAAGTTTTGAGAATTCATGCGGCGATCATATATCTTGTTTTTCTGTCAAACGTTGCGTTTCTTAGATCCCGGATACTACCAAGATGGAGGCTTTGGCATAAGATTGGAGAATATGACTAACAGCCTGATACAATCGCCGACTATCATTTGGCACTGAAGGAACAAACTTTGTGCGGAGAACGACGCAAAAAGTGCTATCTAATTGAACCTGTTGGGCATCCTCAGTGTGATTAGTCCTAATTCAGTTATTTCAGTGTTCATTCAGTTTTGCCACAGGCATGACAATTCAAAACATAATTAGCTTGTTGTAGCATGTTTTATTAGCTCTTTTATTTAGAACTTGGAACTCCAAGCAGGTGAAGATCAACATAGTGTAGTCCCTGAAACTTGGAAATTTCAGGACTTCTCGAGGAGCTTAACATTTACATCAAACATTTTTGGCGTAAAATCCTGCAATAGATTTAAGCTCCTTGAATCCTCGAATTCAGGTACCTCAATCTAATCTCACAGTCATTTGCCACTTGAGATAGTGAATTGTAAGAGGATCCACCCTTCCTCAGAGCTTTCTCAGCACTAGACTTTAGTGTCTTGGCCCTGATTCTTCTTGAATCACCTTTGTCCTCCATGATCTTTCTAACCATCGTCTCAATCTCCTCCCTAGTTACCAAGTCCTCCGTCGGTGATGCCTTGGATCGAATGGCAACACCTATATCATCAGTAAGCATTGCAGCATTCATCTTCTGCTCTGCGTATAGAGGCCATGCAATCATCGGCACCCCATTAGCTAGACTCTCCAGAGTCGAGTTCCATCCGCAGTGCGATAAGAACCCACCTATCGATGGATGGCTCAAGATCCCAGTTTGTGGCGCCCATTCCGGAACCACCAGTCCCATATTGGAAGTCCGAGTCAAGAACCCATCAGGCAGAAAACCCAAGAAGTCATTGCATCCTCGGCCTGTCTGAAAGAGGGCCCCCGCCGCATCATTATCCACCGTTGGTGGACGTATCACCCAGACAAACCTCTGCTTGCTAGACTCCAGTGCCCAAGCCAACTCTATTGTTTGCTTGGCAGAGAGTGTACCGCCACTCCCAAATGAAACATAGATCACCGACTCACTTGGCTGCTCATCCAGCCAACAGAGCACCTCACTCCTTGCTAATGGTTTGGCTGCTCTGACCAATGGTCCCACGGGATATATAGGAACCTGGCTCGCCTTACCCAGCTTCTTTATATCTCCAAGTGCAAGAAGTGTTGAGGACTCCAAGTCTTGCCATGTATTCACCAAAATACCGTCAGCAGTCGGTATGTTAAGCCCCATGCGCAGATACTCAACGAATATCGGATCATTCCGCAACAGAAGAGGTTCTAATGTGTCCTCAAAAGGGAGCGACATACATCCGGGAATAAGTAGAGGGCGGCGGTTCTTAACGTGATCGTCTTCTATCACCCTGTCGTCGACAGTTGGTAGATGCACAGTAAGTGCAAGAAACCATGCAGTGGAAGTAACAAACACGTACTTTAGCATGTTAAAGTCGTCCGCTATGCTCATAGCTTCAGTTCCAAATAAATCGACAATAAGAGCAGTGGGAGGAATCTTCATGGCTAGTATCTGAGATCGAAAGCTCGGCAAAGCCTCTCGCATCATGATTGCAAGTTGTGTCAAGATCAAAGTAGAAGGGGTTATCAGGTTGGAAATGTCCACAGGTGGTAGTAGAACAAGGTTTAGCTGGTCAGGGACAGGTAGTAATTCCCTGAAAATCGGGGATTTAGAGAGTGAGGAGTCCGTTGTGACAACAAAGACTGTTGCTTGGAAGCCATGGCTACTAACCAAGCGCTTGGCAAGCTCGAGGATTGGGATGAGATGCCCCAATCCGGGGCTTGCCAATAGGGCAGCGTGAGGTCTAGTGTTCAAGTATTGCATGATCGCTAGTTAAAAGAAGATCTTGGGATTTGCTTGGAACCTTTTAGGCTTCAGGGGATATTAATTTGGGAGTTACGCTGTCATATTTATAGGCAGGTGTAGGGTAAGTTTTTCTATTTTGTTTATTTTACTTACTTCAATTGGTTACGAATTCTTTTATTTTGGATGATAATGAAACAAAATTAGTATTATTTTTTTAAAATAATTTGAACATATTATAAGTTTTTTCTGATATAATGAATTATTTAAACAGTAATACACGCAAACTATTCCATTGTCTATTAATAACAACATTATATGAAGTACCTTTTTCCTTTACAACTATAAAATTACAAATTCAATTTACAAAACTAATCTCTTTGTAAAAATATAAAAAAATGTTTTATATATTATCACCCTCTCCAAAATTCTGCAAGGATACTAGTAGACTAAATACATTAAATGTTTCTTTCAACCTATAAAGTCATCTTTCCATAGACATTCTTGCAGCTGAACAAGGAAGAAAAATGACTCTTGGAAAAGCAGATCTTCCTTCCTGTTCGCCTCAGGCTGAAATCCTGGAATTTTGCAACACTTGGAATAATTACGTTGGCTGTTCTAGAGTACGTGTGCGACCAGAGATCGGCTCTTTAACTCCCAGCAAGAACTCACCGTCAAAGTCTCAGTTTTTACGTGTTGGAAACGCTGTGGAATTGACACTCTTTTTTACTTGCTTTCGTGATATTGGTCTGCATTCCGGTTCAAGCCCACTCATCATTATCGTCTCCTTACCCTGCACTAGACAACACGACAATTTGATTCATAAATGTTGTATTCGCTACAGTCTCCTTCAGCTCAGGATATGGACATAGTCGCTGCCCACTTGGATTGAAAAGTTTGCGTTTTGGCCAACTTGCAAGCGCCCCCAATTGCAGTGTATGTTCAATGTCTGCTCAGATGACAATAACGTCGTATTGAGGTCAAGTCAAAAAGTTTCGTGTTCTGACTTCTCCTTCAACTCCAAATTTATTGATTTCGAAGTTTCGACCCTACGTAGACACGTCCGGTCTGAAGGGCGGAAAATAGTGAATGTTTTAAGGCATAAGCCGGAATAAACTTACACTGCTACCATCTAAGGTGGGGAGAATTCTCTAAAGTTGCAGAATTCCTCAAGTCTTTGAACTTAAAATGGTAAAAAGATCTTCTAATCGTGAAAATTTTAAATCATGAATTTCATTCTTTCAAATAGTTAATTTATTAAAAATATATAATTATAAATTATTGAGTCTTATAAAAAAAATTATTATCCCAAATTACTCTATGTAGTTAGACATGGAATTACTTAGATTATTTGTTTCTTTTTTTCTTTTTAATTTAGTATTTTTAGTTTCAAATTCAGTAAAAAATGCTATAAAAAGTAATTTTTATTTTCTATTTTTATAGTATGATTTATTGTTACTAAATATATATTATTTAATTATTGAACATATTAGTAAATAAGAAATTATGAATAATTTAATTTAATATTATATATTTAATTAACTAAAATTAATTATTAATAAAAACTATGAATATTATTTCATAGTAATGCTCACCGAAGCAATTGGCCAAATCCCTTTTAAGCTATGCTACTATAGTTATGTGCATTAAATTCGTTGACTTTTGCCACCAACTTGAAGATATAAAAGCTGTCTTGGTCACTTGCATGTTAGGCTGTCTAGATTCGCCTTATGGCACAAATAGGAAGAATTAGAGTCGAGACTCGTTGAGAAAATCACAAATAAAAAGACAATTTGTGCAACCTTCAAATTTACACATTAAGGAATTAACTCTGTTTTCTTTCTTTTTACAGATTTTGACATTCCTCGAGGAAAATATAAACAAGAGCTACCAGTTGCGAATATCGTATTGGACTTAGTATCGGATTGAATTTTAGTACAGTACTGTATTGGTACTGGTCATTACCAGGTACTGTTTCAGGTAATTTTTTAAATTTATGAATTAGTCCTTGATTTTCTTTGAATTACAAAATAGTCTATTGTCATATTGTACAGTTGTACTATATATTTTTAACTTTGTCTTCAAAAATCATAATAATAAATAATAATCACAATTAATATGAAATAACAATAATTTTCAGATATTTCTCATATAAATAATAACCATAATTTTTATAAAAAATGATAATCATCATCATACAAATATAAAATTAAAAACAATACAAAGTATTTAAATATTACAATTACAATTTTCGTTATGTAATAAATAATAATTATGTCAAAACATCAAATAAAAACAATAAATATCCGTAACTTTCAAATTATTATAATTTACAACAAGAATTCGTGATAAGGAAACAACTAAGTAGAATGAAAACATGAAACAAAAACATATATTATTTAATTTTGTATCAATTAAATATATTATATATTTAATTAATTAAAATGAATTATTACTAAAATTATAAATATCTTAATTTAATAATTATTAACAAATATAATTAAATTTAAAAATATTTTTAAAATATAGAAATTTCAAATAAAATTGATTTAATAATAAAAATATATAAAATAAATATTAGTTTATAAATAAAAATTTTTAAATTATTTATTTTAAAAATAAAATATTTTTATTAATACTTATTAATAAATATTATATAAAAGATTAAAATAAATTTAATTTATTTTTAAAGTTTAATTTAATGTATAATTATTATTAGTAATAAAATATTTATTTTACTTAAAATTTAAAACTAAGAAATCACAATAAGAGTTTAACTAAATAATTAATTATAAAAACTTTGAAAAAAGGGGGGGAGGGGCGGGAGAGTTTTTTAAAAACACTTGAAAATTTTGCAAAAAAATTTCGGTATTTTTCAAATTTTTCGATATTGGCAGATATTAGGCCGATATTATAGGTATCAGCGGTATTGGTCAGTGCTGACCGGTACCGATCGGTACTAACCGACATTTAAATATGATATCAAAGATGTCGGTACCGTTCTGTTCTTCGGCCAGTACGAAACGGTATCCACATCTATGTCTGCAACATAAATAATGATTAGTAACCAAAGAATCAAAGCAAATGTAGTACTATCACTAATTATATCTATAATTAAGATTGTTATTCAATGTCAATTTATTAGTGCTAAAGCTATCTTTGGTTGAGTGATTATTAATGAAATGAAATAAAATTTAATATTATCCTATTATTTGAGATAAGGGTTTATAATGGAATAAAATGGAATGAGATGGAAGCTAAAAGTTTCATATTATATCTCATTTCATCTTAAAAAGTAAAAATAAAATCACCTCCGATTTAGGGAGGCTTATGATAAAATGTAAATGGTAAATAACATTTTACTATATTACATTATAGATCTTTTTTTCAAACAATATTTTACTGTATTATATTATAAATCATGTAATATTTTCTAAATAACAATTTTTTAATATTATCCCATTATAAATTATTATATTCTATTAAAAATATTACTTCGAATCAAACGTAGCCTAAAAAAGTGTTAGTATCTCTAAATGTATATGGTGTAAAAATTCAAGTAGAGAGTAGCACTTGCGCTTTGGAAAAAAAACATTAAAGGAAAAAAAGGCCAGAGAGACCATTTTGGCTAATGTTATTGTTGGACTCCGATCGAACACTCACCAAGATATAAGACGTGCCCACCTGATTAGCAAGGACTGAGCCCCAATATCAAGGCAAAAACTTGATTATGCCATATGAGAAAGAAGAAAACAATAGGTAAAATCAAGATTTTAGATTATGAGTTTACTTGCAATACCATAGTTATAGTTCATTTTACTTATTGTAATTAATTTTACATTTTTCACAATAATCACAATATAATTAAAATTTAAATTTTAAAATCTTGAATATAACTTAATTCAATCATTTAACTTTTTCATCTAATTTGCATATAATGTTCTAGAAAAGATGACCCTAATTAAGATTGGATATAGTAACTCAAACTAAAAGACGCTATCTCGCATCATCTATTCTTTATTTCAACTTCAAGCCAAGTTCAATCACTTTTTTCTTTAAAAATATTATTCGGGAAGTAATTTCATCAAGTGGAGTTGTTAATTTATGGATTGTTGTCTAATAATTTTCTTACGAAGTAGCATTGAAAAGGTCTTAATTTCATGTTAATAATTCTCTTATGAAGTAGTATTGAAGAAGTCAAATGTTGAAATAAGAAGAGGTAGTTGAAGACCATGGTTATTCATCTATAATTTCATAAGCACAGTGTATATTTCAATTATTGGCATGTAAGATGATCAATAATTTTGTCTGCTAAATAATTCAAATCCATTGTTTTGGTCCTCCCTGTGAATTAGCCCAAGTGAATTATAACCAATTTTTCACTACAACAAAGTTGACTTTTGGCTATGAAAAAAATTGTAGATAAAGGTACTAAAATCGTTGCTAATAGCAATTGGCGACAATTTAGTTTCGTCACCCAAAACGTCTCAAAATTCTCATAATTGAAAACTATAGGCGAGATTTTGTATTAATCGTCGCTTAAATTTTTTGCCTATGGTTTATTTTTGTAGCAAAAAACTTTTAACAACGATAGTAGGAATCATCGCCAATAAGTTTGGCGACGCTTACTTTTCGTAGCAAAAACTATTAGCTACATTTCTGGAAATGTAGCCAAAAGTTTTTAACTACGTTTTTGTAAATGTAGCTAAATATTTTTAGCTACGCTTTCAAACGTAGGTAAAAAGTTTTTAACAACATTTTTAAAAATGTAATCAAATAGTTTTTACTACATTTTGTAAAATGTAAACAAATTTTTTTATCTACGTTTAACGAAATGTTATACCATGTTGGAATAAATTATTTGTTAA
>JAOSBO010000209.1:32285967-32296121 GCA_027563915.1 Erythroxylum rotundifolium | reverse complement strand
TGAAACTGAGGCCAATGTTGCATGATCGGATCAAAAGAGTACAAAGTAAAGATCCTGAAATGGTGAAATTGATTGAGAAAGTTAAGAAGAATACAGATTCTGAGTTTAAATTTAGAGATGATACATTGTGGCTAAAGCATAGACTATGTGTGCCTAATGTTGATGATCTGAGAAAGGAAATTGTAGAAGAAGCTCATATGGCTGGTTATGCTATGCATCTTGGTACTACCAAGATGTATAGCATACTGAAACAACATTTCTGGTGGCCTAGAATGAAAAAGTAAGTAGGGGAGTTTGTTTCTAAATGTATAATATGATAATAGGTTAAGGCTGAGCATCAGGCTCCAATTAGAAAATTGCATTCGTTAACTGTTCCAGAGTGGAAATGGGAATGAATTACTATAGATTTTATAAAGGGATTGCCTAAGACTTTGAGGCAGAATGATGCAATATGGGTTATAGTAGACCGATTAACTAAGTCAGCCCATTTCATACCAGTATGGGAGAACAATATATTAGACCAGTTAGCTCGGAGATATGTGGCTGAGATTGTGAGATTGCATGGGGTTCCAGTGTCTATTGTATTAGACAAGGATCCCAGATTTACTTTGACATTCTAGAAGAGCTTACAATCATCTATGGGCACATAGTTGAATTTTAGTACAACATTTCGTTCTCAGACAGATGGACAGAGTGAGAAAACAATCAAGATTATTGAGGATATGCTTAGAGTACATGTATTGGAGTTTCAGGGAGCTTGGGATCAATATATTAGCATTGATTGAGTTCGCATATAATAATCATTATCATATTAGTATTGGGATGGCATCATATAAGGCATTGTATGGTAGGAAGTGTCGGTCGCCTCTATATGAAGAAGGTTTAAGAATGATTGAAGGTCCAGAACTGATAAAAGACACTCAGATAAGGTGAAACTGATTAGAAGTCAAATAAAAGCGGCTCAAGATAGACAGAAGAGCTATGTAGATCAACTCAAAAGGGATATGGAATACAATGTGGGAGATAGAGTGTTTCTGAGAGTGTCGCCTTAGTGAGGAGTGCTAAGGTTTAGGAAAAAGGGAAAGTTGAGCCCTAGGTACATTGGTCCTTATGAAATCCTTGAGAGGATAGGACTTTTGGCATACAAGTTAGCTTTGCCTAATGAGATGTCTTAGTTGCATAATGTGTTTCGTGTGAGCATGTTAAGAAGATACAGATCTGATCCAACATATGTGTTACCGGCTCAAGATATTGAGGTTGCTAGTAATCTAAACTATATTGAAAAGCTAATACAGATAGTGGGTTACAAGACAAAGTAGCTAAGAAACAGAGTAATTCCATTGGTGAAAGTCTTTTGGAGAAATCATTCAACTGAGGAAGGAACTTGGGAAACAGAGGATCATATAAGGAAACAATATCCCTACCTATTTGAACCATCAAGTAAGAATTTTGAGGACAAAATTTCTTAAGGAGGGGAAAATTGTAGTAACCCGATTTCCATATTGGGGGCTAGAGCATTAGTTGTCATTGGAATTCATGAATTTACATTTCATTCACATGCACATCATTAGGATATACACACATGAAATATGAACTAGAATACATTACATAAATAGCATATGCACTCAATTGATTTATTCAGGGATATGAAAAGTTTAAAATTTTCATTATGTGAATTGTAACATATTTATGCCTTGAATTTTAGTATGATTGAGTACAAGTAGTAAATTTGGAATTAATTGATATAATTGAAAATTTGAGGGATTGTAATGTATATTTGGTCTAGGAAAAATGCCAAGTAATAGGTTAAATTGATATATGAAAATTTGGATGATTTAGCCTATAATTGAGTGACAATTGGCATTGATCATTGTAGGACAAATGAACTAGCAATTAATTGAAAAATGGAAAAATTATTGTGTGACAAGTGGATCAATTTTGGAGTGACATGTGACCTAACTTTAATGGTAACATATGGCAGTACCTATGCTTGATAAGTGTTGAACATGCCATAAGATATATAGCTATTCCATTAGATGACACCTAAAACCTTAAGTGTAACATGCAGCAAGAGCAAACTTAGTTTAGCTCATTTCTTACTCTTTCTTCTCTCACTCACATCACCGAAACTATTTCCTTTCACCTCCCTGAACTTGCTTATGGTTATTTCTAATTGTTGCATAAGTAATCCATGTTTTAGCCTCACAAAGTTAAGTAAAAGATCAGCTTGAAGTTTCCTTACTACACGTAGCCAAAATCCATCTAAGTTTTACCTTGAATGTTTGATGTTTTTGCTTGCTTGGAGCACTGTATTGGCTTAATCTTTTGAGCTGGAATTGGAGTTAATCATAGGAACGCATTGAACGACATCATCCAGACATTGCCAATATTCCGAGGCAATAGCTATTTGGAGCATACTGTGAGTAACCTAAGATGGTCTCATCTTATTGTTTTGTACATTATTGAACTGTACTGAATTGTGCTGATTGCGTACTGGATTCCAAACAATATTTGTCTAAGGCGTTTTGATGCATGAGAATGATATTGGAATTTCTGATTAAATACGAATGAGTCTGCCTAAGTGATCTTTCTGATTCTCAATTGAAAAGTTGAATGCCGGACCTAGTCCGATGACCACTGCTATTGTGATTGTTATTGTAAATGATACTGTGACTGATATACTGTTATATTACATGAATAATGAAAGTGATTGAATTTGATGACTAAATTGTGACATGCAATTTATTTTGATGCATGTAATATAAAGAAGTTGTGGCTGGTGTTGTTACTGATACTATTACTGATAAGAGCTTTAAGCTCCCGTATGTGTGGTTCGAGCCTATGGCTCACTGTGATCAATGAGTCACAGACTGATGACTGAGCCCGATAATTTGAGATACTGTAAAAGCACACAATCACAACAAAAAAAATGAATGTGAGTCTCACATATATCGCATCCATCTATAAATTGAATTCATTGAATGATTTGTGAAGTTGTGTGAATGTCATTATATGATTGAACTGTTTAATTAAGAAATGATTTATCTATGATAGTATTTGATACTTGTCAAATGGATTTGAACTGTATGATTACATATTATAATTGATCTTGTTTTATGACATGAGTGAACCATCGAGGATGGTTACTCTTTTGAGTTCGCAAAACTCATAAAAATTGCACCGTTGCCTTTTAGGTTTGAGAGTGAGACAACCTAGCTTCTAAGACTCTGTAGAAGCATATTTTGTGCAGTTGTTCCAGTCAAATTTGACTCAAAGATCGGTCAGCTGGGATTAAGGACATAGTTGTTTCTTTTGAGTTTATAGTATTCGGTGTGTACTGAGTTGTTTATATTCATGAGACAATGTTGTATAAACATGGATGATATTATACTATATGAACAATGTAAATTATGGTTTTGATAGAATGTGATAATATTTTGGGTTTAGAAAATGTGTGATTGATGGTTTAGTGTATGATGCCATGTTATATGCAGTGAAGGTGAGATAGTTTATATGTCATTTATGACAGGCATGTACACTTGTATCTAATGGACACATGTTCATATGTTAGTTGGGAATGAGATGTTACAATAATAATTATGCCTCACTAATCTTTCCAACATTTAATCAATAAAAGGGATAGGGAAGTGATATTTTTTAGTTGCTGCATTTAATTCTCTATAATCTATACAAACCCTCCACCTTGTCATAACCCTAGTGGAAATTAACTCATCACTATCATTACAGATGACGGTCATGCCACCTTTCTTTAGTACCACCTATACAGGACTTATCCAGGAGCTATCAGAAATGGGATAGATAATTTTTGCATCAAGTAACTTAAATAACTCAGCTCGCACAACTTCCTTCATGTTACTATTGAGTCTCCTCTGATTTTGCGTACTAGGTTTGTGGTTTCCTCCATTAAAATCCTGTGAACACAAATTGAAAGGCTAATTCCCTTTATGTTAGTAATATTCCATGCAATAGCCAATTTTTATTATCGTAACACTCTTAATAATTTCTCTTCTTGAGAGGAATTCAAAGAAAAAGAAATGATAACTAGATATGTATTTGATTCTCCAAAGAACACATAACTCAAATGAATTGGAAGCTATTTTAATTCAGGTTTTGGTGGGCTTAATATGGAAGGTAACAATTTAGGTTTAGGAGGACCCAATTCTTCAATTTAAGGTTTATACCCAAAATCATTACCTTTCAATCTATATGTATAGTCCACTAACTTATCATCTAATTCATTCTCATCTATTCCTAAAGCTAGGCGTGTCTCTAAAGCATCATTATACATTAATTTAGGAATAGATTCAAATGTAAGAGAATCAATTACATCTATCCTAAAGGTGACTTCATCGAAGAAGGGTCCCTTTTAAAGTTTGAAAATGTTAAACACCTCTTTCTCATCACCAACTCTTAAGGTTAGGTTACCATCTAGGACATCAATCGATGCTCTACCAATGGCTAAGAATGGTCTTCCTAAAATTATAAGAACCTGCATATCAAAATCCACCTCAAGCATAACAAAGTTAGCTAGAATTATAAGCTTACCAACTTTTACTAGTAAGTCCTCAATTATAACAATAGGGTATCGAATTGATCTATCAACAAGTTGCAATAAAATTGTAGTTAGTTTGAGTTCACCAATTCAAAGCTTGTTATAGAGAGAAAGGAATAAAATTAATAGTTACACCTAGGTCACATAAGCATTGAAAAACATTAGAAGCACCTAAGTGACAAGGAATAATGAAACTCCCTGGATCCTATAACTTAGGGGGTAGTTTATTTTGTAAAATAGAACAACACTCCTTAGTTAAGGCTACCGTAGAAAAATTGTCTAGTTTCTTTTTATTGGAGATTATTTCCTTCAAGAACTTAGTGTAAGTAGGCATCTCAGCAAGTGCTTCAGCAAAAGGGATATTGATTTGAATCTTCTTTAAAAGGTCAAAGAATTTCTAAAATTTGGAATCATCATGCTTCTTCCTTACCCTTTAGGGGATCATATGGGTGGCACAAAGGAAAATTCTGAAATTGGTGAAGACTCTTTCTTTGGTTTGTTTTCTTTAGGATCTTTTTCTTCATCCAAATTCACGAGTTCAGCATCCTTGGTTTCATTTATCTGAGCTTCCTTCTCTTTAGGAACCACATTTTCTATCACCTTACCACTCCTCAGAAGAATTACCATACAATCTTGTTTTAGATTCACTTGAGTATTGCTAGGTAACTTTCCCTTACCTCTTTCACTTACCTCTTTTTCCACCTGACTAATTTGCACCTCTAAATTTCTGATGGTAAAATGGTTGGATTGGATGTTTTGCTCCATTCTATTCATGGCTTGAAAGCTAGCTTAAGCACTTTGATCCATCTTGCTCATAAATTGGGCAAACATAACTTCAAGCCTATCCGCTTTTTTCTCCCAAGGGGAAGGGAATTGTTGTTATGTAGAAGATGAAGGAGGTGAATACTGTTGTTTTAGTGGTGCTTGGAACTTAGGTAGTCCCATTGGTTTTGCAACCCCTTGATTTTTCCATGAAAAATTTGGATGAAACTTCCAACGTTCCTTGTAAGTGTTTAAGAAAGGATCAAATCTCTGGCCTTACCTACCATTATTTACATAGTTCACCTCTTCCTCTGACACTGCTACTTCAATGTTCATACAACTAGCTACTGTATGCCCAAATCTACCACAAAGAGTGCAAGGATCCCAACCAGACTTGTTGTCGTTCATCAACATATTCAACTTCCTATTTATCTCAGCAACTTGGTAAGCCATGTTAGGTTTAGAATCCACTTTATTAAGTGTAGCAACTTTGCTCCTAGTCACCTTGTAATGTGAATTTTCCATAACTTTTTTTAAAATATTCCATAACTTTTAGGAACTAAGGTTACTAATATTCCTATCAACGTTTAAATCTACCAAAGTTTGATTGTGATCAGTGAGATCATAGTAGAAGAACTACGTCAAAGAGTATGTATCAAATCTATGAAGAGGACACTAGTTAAGGAGATAATTAAATCACTCCTATGCTTCATGAAAAATTTCTCCTTCTTTTTGCGATAGCCAATGTATCATCTTCCTTAGTTTGAGAGTTTTATGGGCTGGTTTCCATTTCATCATGAAATTCTCCATTACTTTGTCCCAAGTATCAAGGGAATCTACCTTCAAGCTCAGGAACTAGTTTTTTGTTAATCTCTTCATGCAATAGGGAAAACACCTTAGTGTTAACTCATCTTCGGATAATCCATACAATAGAAGAGTCTAACTTGTAGCATAGAAATCTCTCATAAAGGCTAAAGCAGCTTCACTTGGCATTCCATTAAATTATGGCAATATAGATAAATGAATTTGCTTCAGCTCATAATTCCTTACTGCTGCACTCAATTGAATGCAAGAAGGGTTACCAACAATAAATGGCATCTGATAATCTCTAATTCTCCTTATCGTAAAATTAACAACCACCAGTTCATTGTTATTCTGCCTCCAGCTTTTAGCCTAATTTCCTTCACTAAATTGATCGTTCCCCATATCTTGTTCCCCATACAGAATTGTATTTTGATTATTATTTTCCATCTCTCTTCTTCTTTGGCCGTTGTTCCCCCTACAAGTGCATTTAATTTCAAGATTTAATTCAATTAGCTAATAGGTGTTCAAATTTATTGAACACCTTAAGTGCATGCAGCTCCTTAAATAAAACAAAGAGAATGAGTTTAAAAGTAATTAATGGAAGAAAACTTAACGTCATTAAAAATAACTAGAATTAATAATAGCAAATATAAATTAGTCCTCAACAACGGTGCCAAAAACTTGGTCGACAAAATGTGTAAGCGCATATAATCATTCCTACTGCCTTCAAATCAAGTATTGCAAGGTCGTCTACTATAAGGACTAAGCTACTCACTACTGAATTAATCCTAATTACTTGAACTAAAATGATAAGAAAATTAAAAGATGATTGGATTAGAACAAATAATAAATTGTAAAGACTGTAAATAAACAACAAGGGAAATCTGATGATTTAGACTTAGAGCTTTGAGGTTCACCAATTTAAAAGATTGATTAATAAATTATGGATTCCATTAAATGACAGGTTATAATAACAATTGCTCAAATTTACTTGTAATAAATTATGGATTCCATTAAGTGACAGGTTATAATAACAATTGCTCAAATTTACTTGTACTCTCTCTCAAGACATATAAGAATACCTAACTAGTTGATTACCATCTCTCAATGTGAAACCTAGCTAGTCAAATTCATTAAGAACAAGCAACCATAAGTTATCACACTAGTTCAGGATATCTCTATCTCTAAATCTAATATGTTTATCATCCTAGTGCACAAATCATACTTCACCTCTCAGTTCATCATATAATTTCTAAGATTGCATATATGGTGATCAAGCATAGAAACAACAATGAAGTTCAAGAAAGACAAACATAACCAAAGAACTTTCATTTAAAACCAATCAATTCATAAAATATGAATCAATCTCCCAAATTAGGCTACATCCCCAACCCTAATTGGGATTTAGTTCAAGAACATGATAAAAGAATCCATACAAACAAAGATGATCAACATCCAAGAAAGAGAAGAGAGAAGATTGAAAGAAAATAGAACAAGATTGCTTCCAACACTTCATTGAATCCTTCTTTATCTTCTTCTTTGCCTCTTTTAGGTTCCTCCTTTTGGGTGCCTCATTTTCTATGCAGAACTCCTTCTTTGGGTTTAAAAATAAGCATTTGTAGTGTCTTGGGCTCAAAGAAACCTAATTTTTGCCAAACAGGGGACTAAAGATTATAACAGTGTCGTTAATGTCTATTAGGCGAACCTTATGTCCGTTGGGCCGACATATACTATCTTTCTAAGTGAATTTAGCCAGTAAATGTCCATTAGGTAGAATTCATATCCGTTAGGTGGACATTTTCCAGCTTTCCAACTCCGTTCATGTCTATTTGGAGGGACATCATTTCCACTGGGCAGACACACACTAGATATCTATAGAAACGTGTAATTTTGACTCTTTAGACAACAAAATCTCTCCTTAGATCTTCACAGAAGATGTAGAACTTGGAATTCTCTTCGAAAGCGTACTTGAATTACCTTAATTTGACATTCACAGCGAAAGTTATGCCTCTTCTCCCAAAATCTTTCTATTTGCACCTATTAAGTAGTAAAGTTAAAAATGTGTGAGAATTAACCAAATAAAGCTCAAAATTCATATAGATATAAGTCAAATTAGTTCCAATTCATCCCAAAATCATATATAAATAATTTGACTTATCAACAAGTAGCAATCTAATGATAATCAACTAGTTGGGTTGGGTTGAACAAGTTGTCACACATACTTCCCAGGGAAAGACAACTCTTGACAATTCCAGTGTAGAAAATGTGGAGAATTTAGACAATGGTGGGAATGATTTCAACTCCTAATATTTGGAGCATTGTCAGATAGATTGGGTCAACATGTTGTAGCTGCAACTGTTGAGCAAACTGAGAATCAAAGGATAGAGGATATCAAACAAACAAAGGACAATAATACCATACTAGTTGTAGACTATGTCTCAAACATCCCTAGAGATTTTTTGAGTGCAATCCAAATATGTGAAAAGGAAATCCGTTGGAAAGAGAAAGCAAAATCCCAAATACTAGAAATGGTGAATGAGCTTTTCCATGAAGATGAAAGTTCAGTGATGTTTATAATTGTTTCTTGTTGTTGTTTATTATGTAGATAGTCATACTATCTTCCTTAGGAATTTTTCGTTCTTAGGTCATATAGCAATATGATGGTAGACTTAAAGCTTTGAACTCGTTGTAACAGCGATTAAGTTTAAACTATAATTTAAATTCTTTTTTAAAAAAACAAATGTTTAAAGAATAGTTTTCATGGGACCACCATTAAAGGCTTTGGATTTAAATTTGGATTAGTTATTTGCTACATGAATTCTGGAAAACAAAAGAGTTAAAAGAAAAAAGTTTCATGGGGCCCACTATGGAGAGACTTTTGGTTATATTGTTGTAAAGCATAATGTTTTTGGGGTTAAAATGTATGGAAACCATGACTTCTTTATTGAAAAGTCAAAAAGGCAAAATATGCATGTTAACGTATAGAGTTAGTTATGTTTTAGTCTCTGGTATAGTTTTGAACTTTAAAATATCATCTTTCAACATTATAGTTAAATTCCAAAATCCATGTATACTTAATTAAATGTTCACTATATAGGAAGCTTGTTAGTCACCAAAGTGACCTTTCTTGAAAAGATATTTAGACATTTAATTATGCATTCTTTCAATTGTCCATGCTATATGACGCTAATAAATGACATAAAAGGTGAACTGAACAATTGATTATAATGCTAGGAGATCACCTAAAGGTGCATCATTGCTTATAATTAATAACTTTAAAGAGATTTATCGACATGCTTGGTGAATATGTTTATATATCCAAAGGTATCATGCATACTAACTTGAGTATGATTGACTGCTATTAAAGTATTCATAAAATTTTTTTTTTCGCATCATAATGGATTAAGGATGTAATATGTGAGTTTGTTTTCACATTTGCAGTTTCTAGTAATTAGTTAGCTATGGGGAATGTTTTAATCAAGTTTAATAGGCTAAACTATGCTGATTGGTTTGAGCAAATCCAATTTTAGTTGGGTGTTATGGATAAGGACCTGGCATTGTTGTAGAGAAGCCTGCAACCATTATTCAGACTATTACACAAGCCAGAAAGACATATTTTGAGGCTTGGGAAAAGTCTAATAGGTTGAGTCTAAACTTGATGCAACTGACATGGCTGAAAATATAAAGCCATCAATGCCTCATACGGACAAAGTAAGGGAATTCATGATGAAAGTCAAAAGGTACTCACAATTAGACATAGCTGACAAGTCTATTGTAGGAAGTTTGATGAGCAAATTAACGGCCAAGAAGTTTGGCTGGTCATAACCTATCCATGATCATGTAAGAGGCATGTCAATTTGGCTACAAAGATGAAATTGATAGACATAGATGTGAGTGAATCCTTCCTAGTACAGTTCATCATCAACTCATTTCCTCCTAAATTTGTTTAATTCCAAGTGAATTATAACACTCTGAAGGAGAAATGGAACTTTTAAGAAATCAAGGCCATATTGGT
>JAOSBO010000209.1:31980969-31997724 GCA_027563915.1 Erythroxylum rotundifolium | reverse complement strand
TTTTGGATGCCAACCTTGTTATAGCTGGACTGCAACTGAAATCAAGATGGTTGACACGAAGACCTTCATGGAGGTTGTGCACACCACACGCAATCCTTTCCTTTCCTCCTCCTCCTCCTAAACCCTTGGACAAGTTCTCCACGTCGGGGAATGATTTCTCCCACGTGAATACGTCTGCTATTCAGTGTGTCTTAAGAGGACCCCATGAGAAGGGAGTTTCGCGGGACCTGTTGGTTTGCTTCTCCTTGTTTTAGTTCTCTTAATTAGCCAATACTTAATGCCAATTGACTTAAATTCTTACTGCATAGTTTTAAATTTGCATTTGAGAATATAAGAAGTCAATGTAAAATTAAAATTTAAGATTGTTAATTAAGATTTTATAACGCGTTGATGTCAGAAGTCTAATTTAATTTTATAAAAATGATCAGTTGCTACAATATCAGAAGTAGAGCCCAAAAATGTCTCTAGACTGGGCAATCGACTTCAAATCTCTGGTTCTATGATGAGGCGGGCCTATAACGTATTTAATTTGTCAAAACCTCCGAAGTTCTAGAGCCCAACAAACGCACTGGTCCCCTTACGAGACACATTCTTTAAAAACTTACTAAGCGTTTGGTTTGAGCACGAGATTGTCTGTAAATATGGGTATAATAGTAAATGGTGATAAGGATGGGTAAAAAAAAAAAAAATGATGTTTAATTTGTAACTTAGGTTTCTGTATTAATGCCAATAATGTTATTTGATTGTTGCATTAATGTTAATGAAAAATAATATAATGCTATTTTTACCCTCAATAAAATAAAAATAATTTGCCCTTCATGTGTTTATTGGGGCTATCTCTATATGTTTAACTTACAGTAAAAAAATTTAATTAGTTTTGTCAAAGAATTTTGTGATCAAATATATGCACTTTCAAATTAAATCACAAAACAATAATTATAGTTTTATGATTCTCGTTCAATCTATAACCATATGCACTTTCACATCATCAAACCATATAGCAGATTGGTTATTCTTTTGATTAAATCATAAAACGAGAATATATAAAAAAAGAAAAAGCAAAAGCCCCGTTAATAATGAGATGAAACCAGGTTCTATCTAGTTTATTTAACATCAAATTAAAAGGAGGAATTTCAGAAAATATACTTAGAGGTGTAGAAAAAATTTCTTTCGTTGATGAGATATGATAAGGCAGGATGAGAGATCGTAAGAGATTGAGAGGCGATAAAGAAGTAAAGAGGATGGTAGGACAAAGGCTGCAGATAAAAAAGTAAAAAATAAACATGATAAAAATTTAGATTGGAATGAAAACTCGATACCCACCCCCCTTGGTGGGTTTAGTAGATTCTCAAATTTAATAAGATAAATCCATTTCCCTGAAATTGAAAACCCCAAAGTAAACACTATTTTTTACAATTATTTCATTCCTTCGTTCCCAAACCTTTAAATTAAACGTGTCCTTACAATCACTTGACATGTGTATATTTATTGAAAAAAAATCGATTATTATTAATTAAATAAAAAGCACAAAAGCATTTAATTATGATATTACCACCTGCCTTGTAGGTGATATTACCACCGCTTCAGAGAACTCGCTTTGAAACCTCAACAACCACGCCAGTGTTCAACGAAAGAAAGAAACGAAAAAGCAAAGCTTAATTCCTTATGTTTCTTTGTATAAATCTCACGCCTTGACTTCTGTTTCAGCCCCCAACCACGTCAGAAGAAAAGTAACATTGACTATTTCCGAATCCACCAAGTCCCAGAATGATAACAACCAGAACAAGAGGTGGATGACATGTAGCTTATCAATTCTTAGTTTTAAAGAAGCTCAATCGAGAGGGTAAAAGTGAGAGCTGGAGGTTGTTACAGAGAGAAGGAATAGGACAACGAAGGTAGAGAGTGAGAGAGAGAGAAACAACGTACGTACATGATAAATAAGGTCTAAAAAATTAAAAGAAAAATGATGTTTCATTGAAAGTGAAGCACTATTTTAAGCACCATAAAGCAATTATAATAATCTTCTTGGTTATTTTCCTTCCTTTTTTGGAAACATCTGTGAATTCAATTCTGTTTTTTTTTATACCATATTGGTTATAAATCTAACTAGGAAAGAATACTTGGCTCGAATGATTGGTTAAAGTGTTGAAAATTTTCTTGCTACTTGCTATTTCAAGCAACAACATTCCAAAATTATAAACATCAACTTTGTAAGAAATGCTTCCAATGTGGTAGTGGATCATCTCCTTGACCTTCACCAACGTCCTAGAGCAGCGTCTGTTGAGATGGGAAACAAAAATTTTATGCCCTAATCGCGATAAGATAAGATATCGCAATCTTGCAGTTATGAATGTTACCTGTGTTTGAGATCTCCTTCATGCAGCGCTAAGTGTCGACATACTCCGGGGAGATAAACCGAGAACCAAAACTCGCTAAGCTTTGTCATCGCCTTTGGCCTCCCCCCCAAATCGAGAATCTTCTAAAGTTATCGAGGAAAGAGTGAGTTCGTTTTACCCTATTTGTTAAACGACCAACTTTGCTTTTTGCATTTACGACATCGTTTGGTCCCATGTGTTAGTGTTAAGGTTGTCTCATGTGGATGAGTCCTCTTGATGTACACATCCCCTCATTTTTTAAAATGAATTTTAATTTCTAAAAAAACAACTCTGAGGTATGTAACTAATCCTCCTTCTTGCTACTGTTAGGGATACAATACTATTATCTATTGGGTACAATTAGGGCCGTTAAAAAAAAGGCGCAAAAAATCGACAATATGTAAACATGTAAATTTTAAAAGGATATTTTTATTATTAAAGTTTAATATTCACACATAAACATAATATCATTTAATATTATGTTTTGATTTAAAATGTTAATAATGTCCACGTTAATGACAAATTACAAATTAATTATAATATGTTCAAATATTTAATAACTTAAATAAACAAAATCAGGAACTTTGTTTTTAAATTATCACTCAGAACTTATAAGACGTAACCGTGAAATTTTTTTACCACCAAATTTTGATTTGAAATATCTTAGATTCATATGTTAGTGAAGATAACAAAAATAGAATATAAGAAATATACTTAAGCGCTTCAAAGTTACTTATAAATATAACAAGTTAAAGTTCTATAGCTAATAAAAAAAGCTATTTAGCTTCCAAGATAAAAGTTAACGCTAACTTTTTCAATAATATAGCTAATAAAAGAGCTGTATATTAGTTAACGTTAACTTTTTCTTCTTCGACCACCAAAGATTTACTACCTTTCTAAATGAAAAAATAATGTTCAAATATATTAAAAATGTGCCCCTAGTGAGGATGAGCCCTGGGCAGGTGCCAGCCCTGGGTAGAGGTGCCCTGCCTGTCCCTACCCAGGGCTGGCACCGCGTACAATTTCGTGTTGGTGGGAAAGGGGACCCAATTGCATAAACAATAGCAAATTACAATCTTTCACAAATTGTATAGTTAGATGGGAAATAGATACCAACCAAAATCAAAGTAGTATAATGCAAATATAATAAGCCCAAATAATATAAAGAATACAAAGATTTACATGAAAAATTCCAATGTAGGGAAAAACGACAGGTCGTTAATAAACTATACCAAAACTTCCACTAATCAACAATAATCAAATGGGTACGACAAATTGTTCTTCCCTAGCTTAACTAGAGGTAGCATAATCATCAAGGAAGCTCCTCGACACAACAAAACCCAACAATCATCACCTAAAGGTAGTTAAGTAAAAATTTGTATACAAGGAGGGCTAGACTAAAAATACCAAGTTAGAGAGCCTTAAAACAGACTATGACTGTTGGATGTCAAGAGGCAAGACCTAGCAACAACATACTAAAATTTAATCTCAATGGAGGTCGTTTGGTCATCAATCAGGGCCAGAGAAAATTCTAATATGCGCTTTCTTTCTCTTTTGGGTACTTTCTCTCTCTCCCTCTCTCTCCCCCTCTCTCCCCTCTTTACACACTCTAGAGTGCTTTTATGAATCTCACAACTACTCACTCATACGATTTCCAACTACATATCCTCTCTTATATACTCATTTCTTCCCTATTTTGCACCTCAATGAGTAACTTAAAAGTGGGGGCAAAGTTGACATTTCCAACCAACACCAAATATCATGATATGAAATAATAATCATATGGTATAACATATGAAATTAGTCTAAATTAATGGACTTTTCCTCTAAGTAAGAGGGATTAACACAATATAGCTCCCCCTCACTCCTACTTAGGGGGCTCGACTAAGCCCATTTTCTTTCAACAAGCAGCAAGTTTCTCTTTTGGTGAGGTCTTTGTCAACATGTTCAATCTATTGAGATTGGTGTGAATCTTCATAAGCTCAAACAACTTGTCTTCTATTGCTTCTCAAATCTAAGGATATCTCCTCTGAATATGTTTGGTTCAAAATGGTAGATAGCATTCTTGGCAAGGTGGATGACACTTTGACTGTCACAATGGAGTAGGAACTTCACTTGGTTTAAACCCAAATCCTCAAAAAGTCTCTCATCTACATTAGCTCCTTGCCTGCTTCAACAGTTGTTATGTATTCTAACTCTGTAGTTGATAAAGAAACACACTTTTGCAACCTTAATTGCCATGATACTGCTCTTCCTACAATTGTCATCAAGTATCCAGAGGCAGACTTGCTCAAATCAATATCCCTTGACATATCAGCATCTGTGTAGCCATCTAACACAGGTAGTCCAGGACCAAAGCATAAGCACACTCTGGAAGTACCTTTAAGATACCTGAGAATCCATTTAACTACTACCCAATGCTCTTTTCCAGGATTACTCATGAACCTATTAATAACCCTAACGATGTCAGCTATATCCAGCCTTGTGCATACCATGACATACGTCAAACTTCCTACGGTCGATGTATAAGGCGCCTTCTTCATCTATTTCTTTTCTTCATCACTTGTAGGACATTGACAAGAACTTAATTTCATGTGGCATGCAAGTAGAGAACTCACGGGTTTAGCCTAGTCCATGTTGAATTTTTGTAGCACCTTTTCGATATATCTTTCCTGTGATAGCCATAGATTCTTGTTCTTCCTATCTTAGGAAATTTACATACCTAAAATTTGCTTTGTAGGGCCAAAGATCCTTCATTGCAAAGGATTGACTCAATGTCTTCTTCAAACTGACAATCTTCTTGCTATCATGATTAACAATTAACAAATCATCAACATATAACAAGAGAATGAGAAATCACATCTGGCATAATTCTTCATAAAGACGTAATGATCGACATGTGTTTTGTGAAAACCATGGTCCAATATGAAGGACTAGAACCTTTTATACCATTATCAAGGTGCCTGCTTCAAACTATATAAGCTCTTCTTCAAACGGCACATAAGTTTCTCACTTCCCTTGGCCTTGAAGCCTTCAAGTTGCTCCATATAATCACCATGGAGGAATGTAGTTTTCACATCAAGTTGTTCAATTTCCAAATCCATACTTGTAGCCAAACCAAGAACAACCCAGATTGAAGACATCTTCATAATTGGAGAGAAAATCTCATCAAAGTCAACAACCTTCTTCTGGTCGAAGCTTTCACAACTATTTTTGACTTATACTTGGGTGGTGTGCCATCTTCTCTAATCTTCAATTTGAACACCCACTTATTCTTGAGTGCAAGGACTCCATCTCTTCTTGTATGGCATCATACCACTCCTTACTGTGCACACCTGACATAGCCTTCTCGTAGCTCTACCTCGTCACTTAGTAATGCAAACTCACTAGTTGGATATTTGGAGAAAGGCTGTTTCTATCTAGTGGACCTTCTCAATTGAGGTTTCGATGATGTAGTGAGTTGAACAAGTAGTGGCTCATCATTTTCATCATAACCATCACTATCATCATGGCCATCTTCCTGGACATCTTGTTGTTGTTCTCTCCGAACAACCTTGGGAAATATTAGATCTTGGTTGACTGTGGCAGGTGGGGAAGACACTAGCTGTTGTGATTTCTTATAATCTTCAATTATCTTACCTTTCATAAGTATAACATCTCAACTTCTGATCACTTTCTTGCTAACTACATCCCACAACTTATACCTAAATTCATCTCCGGAGTAGCCAAGAAAGATGCATGGCTTGGACTTGCTATCAGGCTTGCACTTCCCATCCTTTAGAATATGATCAACATATGCTCGGCACCCAAAGACTCTCAAGTGCTTGCAGGAAACATCTCTCCCAATCCACACTCCTTTTAGAATATCACCTTCAAGTGGAATGGAAGGGGATCGATTGATGAGATAGATAGCTATAAACATTGCCTCCACCTAATAGGACTTTGGCAACTTTAGATAAGAGAACATATATCGAACCTTTCTTCAATTGTTTTGTTCATTCTTTCTACCAACTCATTCAATTAAGGTGTCTTCTCAAGCTTGATACCCTAAGTTTTGCAATATTCTTCAAATGATCCTTTGTACTCACCACCATTATCGGCACTGACACACTTGAACTTCCTGCTTGTTTCTCTCTTAACTCTGACCTAAAACTCCTAAATGCCAATAGTACTTGATCTTTGGTTTTTAACACAAAATCTCACAGTTTTCTAGAAAAATCATTAATAAAAGTGACAAAGTAAAGTTCACTAGAATATGATTTGGCATCCATAACACAAACATCAGTATGGATAAGATCTAAAGGATGCTTTCTTCTAAAATAAGGGATGGAATTTAAATAGCACCCTATGTTGTTCTCTAGCCAAACAATCAACACAAGATCTTAGAGACACACCTTGCAATTCAGGGAGGAATTGTTTCTTTGCAAGGACTTGTATACCTTTTTCACTCATATGACCAAATCTCTTGTTACACAACTCACAGGAAGAATCATCAATCACATTAGCATTTCCATGGCATAACTTAGCTTACATCACATATAAGGATCTCTGCTTAATAACTCGTGTCATTATCAAACTCCCCTTAGTGAGCTTCCATTTTCCCTCACTAAATTTACTGGAGAAGCCATCATCTTTGAGCACACCTGCTGAAATCAAATTTAAACTAATGTGTCTGACATCTCTCAACACCAATTGGCAACCAGTGGATGATTCTAAGCACATCGTACCCATGCCCACAATCTTAGATGACCCATCATTTCTCATCCTCACATAGCCATAATCTCCATTAGTGTAGGATGAGAAGTATTCTCAGAGTGAACTAAGATGATATGAGGCACTCAAATCAATCACCCAAGTGCAATCATCACAAGTAAGGTTTAAACAACCTTAATCACTAATAAAGAATAAGTCTTCCTTACTGGTAGCAATTGCAGTGGTGTCTTTCTCTTCTTATTGATGCTCGAATTTTTCACCCTTTTCTTTCTTTTCATTGGCCAAATCACTTTTTTGTTTATGCAATGTCTTCGGATGTCGTTGGGCTTGTCACAATAGTGGCAAATGATCTTGCTTTTGGACTTTGATCTCCCCCTGTACTTGTTTATATGATAGGGCTTTGAACTCTTACATCCACTAATCAAGACAAATTGTTCTTCCCTAGCTCAACGAGAGGTAAACACAATCATCAAGAAAGCTTTTTGGCATAACAAAATGTAATAATCATCACCCAAAGGTGGTAGAATACAAATTTGTATACAAGGAGGGCTGGACGTAAAATACAAAGTTAGAGAGATCCAAATCTGATTCTGATAGTTGGATGTGAAGAGGTAAGGCCCAGGAACATCATATTAAAATTTCATCCCTACTGGAGGTCATTTGGTCATCGATTGGGGCTAGAGAAAATTTTGGTCTATATTTTCTCTCTCTTCTGGACACTTATATCTCTGTCTCTCTCTCCTTTGCACACTCTAGAGTGCTCTTGTGGCTCTCAGACCCACTCACTCATATGATTTCCAGTCATATATCCTCCCTTATATACTCATTTTATTCTCTATTTTTCCCCGAATGAGCAACTTAAAGTGAGGGCAAAGTTGACACTTCAAGCCAATACCAAATATTGTTATATGAAGTAACACTCATATGGTATGACATACAAAATTAGTCCAAATTAAAGGACTCGTCCTCCAAGTAGGAGGGATTAACGCAACATTTCACAAGTTTGAAATCTGAATTTTCGAAACAAAATCCTCTATGAGAAGGATGTCGCAAAGGATGTTGTGAGTTTTAATGTCAAAAATGTAAAATTTGCATTTCACAAATTTGATGCAAATATTTAATTCCATGAGCTATTCCAAGAACAATCTCAAACAACTTCTTATTGCTAATGTTGTTACTAACGTTTTTACAGGAAGGTAAATAAATTCATTGAAATAACGAATAAAGGTGAGTTTAACAGAGCATAACCAAAAAAGACTCGTATATGGTAATAAACCATACTTATCATTTACATGGTCAAACGTAAGAACCAAACTTAGTTTGGAACACTCCATCCATCTCCAAGTGTGCCACCTGGAATGAGGATGCATCACCAGGTGTGTGATTTGTCTCTTTGTGACTAAAGGTAGTCATCTGACTGTTCAATCTCTATTTTGCTTTACCCCTAGCTCCTCTCGAGAAGCTACAAATCCTTTACCCAACATCTTTATTGCTATAAAGCTACCTTTTCCATTTGTAAACACAACTATAATCACTGTCACTTAGCTAAATAGGAAAAATTAAAAGCAGTACAAAACGAAGCAAGCTAAATGGTGATATGTTACTCGTTTGTTCTTCTCTATAGAAGGTGATGAACATATGAAGAGGGTGAGGAGCACTACTAGAGGGAAAAACAAGAACAGATGAATAAGGAGATATGGCTTAGGGATTAGGAATTGTATATTAGAAATGATTGCAGATCTGGGTTGAAAAATATATTTTTCTAAATTTTTGAGTTCCATTTGGCATGTGTGATGTACATTTAGCTTTTCTTTTATAGAAAGGTGATCAAAATTTTAAGTTCAAGATTCAAATTAAACGTTTATAAAACATTAAGGTTCATTTTGAATGGTTTAAAAAATTTAGATTTAGATTGAATGAGGATAAAAATGTTAGAATCTAATTTTATCATTTTGCCTTATTGTTTAAGGAATCTATTCCATAATGAATGCTTAATAAAATAAGAAACAACCATTACATGGAACCCAAGTGCCATCAGCTCATGAACATACTGCTTTGGCTAATTTGATTTGATGGAGAGATAAACCAGTAGCGGTTTCTATTGTGCAAGCAAGATATGGTTATTTTGCTCAAGCAATTACATAAAATGATGCTTATGAATAAAAGAACTTTAAATGAATTGATGTCATTGGTTAAACGCTCAATTTTTTTCCCTTGACCACTATTATTTTTTTCCTCTTTAAATCCTAATCTACAAGATTCACTTCTCTTTTATAGTACAAAGAGATATTCCCATATTGCATTGTCGATTGTTTCATTTGATCTTTAGACCAAAAGTTAAGTTGTTGTCTTATTATCGACACTAGAACTTGGATGGCAATAAACTTTTTAAACTGCCATACATAGAATGTTGAGTGCATATGTATGGAGGTTTTTACTAACAATAGTGGTTTGTAAGACATTTTTCTTACCCTTACAATGACTTCATATTGAATATACTGGGGAGAGCTTGTGATTGAATCTCTTCTCCAGTAACTGGGGAGAGCTTGTGATTGAATCTCTTCTCCAGTAACTGTTACTTATAGGATTGTAATTTGAGAAGTATCCAATCTCCTATATTGAACTCTTGATTAGATCTCTTCTTGTCATCATGTTTTTCATTCTATATTGAGCCCATCTTAAATGGAATTTTGTAATTGTAAAGGCCATCTCCCTTTCTCTTAAGACATGATAAAAAACCACAAAATTTGAATGTCCTACCAAGTAAGGGATATGTATAAGTGGCAGGACCTATACAAAACATCAAACGGAGTTAAATTAATAGTTGTGTGATAGGTGGAGTGTCAATACAGAAGCATCTTAAGAAGGTTTTATGGATTTTGTTGACAACCTTTATCTAACCATCAAATTGGGGGGGATAGCCACGAACAATTTTAAGCTAAACCCTTTTAACTTAAATGTCTCTTGTAAAAACAAATCAGAAATATGGATTCCTTGTCACTTATAATGGCTCAGACATTCCATGGTTTGAAAATGTACATATGAATGCACGAGCCCCCTCTAAACTTGAATAAGGGTGTTTCTTTCTTTAAAATGGGTATCACTGAGTTCCTTTTAGATATTGGCAAGTTTTCAATAAAATCTAGGCTTATTTCCTTCCAATAACATTCAGGTATATTCAATGGTTGAAGAAGGCTTGGGTAGGCCCAAATCTCATACTTGCTTTTATGGCAAATCAAACACTGCTTCATATGATTTCTCACATCCTTAGCTAACCTTTTCCAGTGAAACATGTTTTGTAGCCTCTTTATGGTGTATAGGACACTAGAGTGTTCTCTTCATGCCTCATCATAACATATAGAGATTGTTTTTGTTCTCAATTCAAAGTTATACGCCATAACTATCCTTCCCTTCCATTTAACAGTTCTTCTCTCCATTAATAGGTTTTATACTTTCTATTCTTGCTTCTAGCTTTTAAATGAGTTATTGAAAATAATAATCTTGCTTCCAACTGTCCTTGTTTTCCTCCATCAATCTTGTATGCAATTGAGAGATTAAAATTATTTGTAGCTTAATGCCAGTGAGCCTCAATAAGGCATCAACTATAACATTCTCTTTACCACTTTTATAAGGTACCTTAAAGTCATATGTCGATAGTTTTAGAAGCCAATTTTGTTGAAACGGAGTGGTGAATTTTTGTTCCATCAAAAACTTTGGAAATTTTTGGTGTGTTACACTATGAAGGATCTCCCATTAAGGTAATGGTATCGATATTTTACAACTTTAATCACAGTTAGAAATTCTTTTTATAACAGATAAACCCTTGTGTTTAGTTGTCAAAACCTTGCTTAAGATAGCTATAAGATGCATTTTTTATCATAAGACTACTCTAGTTTCCATTCCACTTGTATCAACCTTAATTGTAAATGGTTTAGACAAGTCAAGTAGTGCCAAGAAACGTGCCTATATGATTGCCTTCTTAAGCTCGTCAAATTCCTTTTGTATTTTTAGACCCTAACTTCAGTTAATGATGTTTTGTTTCTTCAGTAATTCTATAAAGGGTGTGATATTTCTCCATAGTTTTTAATGAATATGCAATAGTAGTCAGTGAGAGCTAAGAACCTACTTAATTCTTTGAGTGTTTTGGGAATTGGCCACTCCTAAATTATGCTCACTTTTCTTATATATATTGCCACTCCTTATTGTGAGATAGAGCATCCCAAATAATCTACTTGCTTTGGTAAAAAAAAATACATATACTCCCTTTAATAAATAAATGATTTGTTAAAAATATCTTTATAGTTTTGTTAAGGTGCTACAGATGCAATTGAAAAGAGCTACTATAAATGATAAATCATCAAAGAAAACTAGTATTAAGAACTTTAAATAAGTTTTGAAAATGTAATTCATTGAGCTATGGAAGGTTGAAGGAGTATATCACTAAGAACACATAATGCTCTTCATATGTCCTAAAAGTAGTCTTTGATATGCCTTCTAATTGCATTTGAATTTGGTGCTCCTGATCACAAACTAAGCTTGGAATACGAACTGGATCCTTGCAACTAATATAATAGCTCTTCAATTAGCTAGATTGAAAACTTTTCTTAATTGTATGTTTATTCACCTCCCTAGTGTATGCACATTTGCAATGGGATGTCCTTCGTTATAACAAGGATTATAAGAGATGCTTAGTGTCCAATATTGTGATAAATGAACCATTGTTTCATCAATTCTTTTATAGAGCTTCAAATCATATCCATTTGTAGCACTAAGTAGCGGTAGGTTTTGAACACTAATGTATATCTAGCTAAGATTCCATGGATCCTAAAAAGCACTCGTCTGGTCCTTACTAATGTTAACTTGTTGTAATTGACATTCGATTGGAATTTTTAGTTGTAGTATGTACAATAACCCCCTTTTTGAATTCTTTAGTACCCTAAGGATTTCTTTCTCTAAAATCATCTTGGATCATTTGTTAAGATTTCCACTTAGAGTTACCATTTTATTAGTCCATTTGAATGTCATGGTTATTTTTTTAAAATTTCATAATACATCACAAAGACAAACTAACCACAATCAATTAACTAAGTGTTAAAAGGAACTTTTATCAAATTTGATTCGAAATATACAAAAGCACTAGTCTTACCTTTCTTTTCTAACCATACCATATGTTTTAGGCAATCTTTTTGATAATTTCCAACCTTTCCAAAAAATGTCATTCATCATTCTTTTGTTCCTTCACATGAATTTAGATAAATGACATATTAACTTTTAATGGCCCTCTATTGCCTTTTTGATCATCCTTTTCTAATTTCATTTTAGCTTTTAGTTAACTTATGAGATCGACTAAGTGGATTCCTTATATCAAGTTTTGGTTCCTCTTGAATAACCATAATTTCAATTCTATCAAATTCAATTTATGTTTTATAGTGCTGTAATTTATTTGAAAAAGTTTCATATTGAGAGGCAAAGAGTTTATGATTAAATTGTATAAAAACACTTTCATTTACTTCTAATACCATGGATCTCAATCTTACTACTATATTTATTATTTCAATGACATGCTCATAAATAGTACATGAATTATCAAACTTTATGGTAATTAATGTACCCTTTAGTGTACCAACAAATATCTTATCAATAGCATCAAACTAAGATAAACTTTTAATAGACTCTATATAGCATTTTAAAGTTTAGCAATCATTGGCTTTATGTTTTCTGTTATCGTCATCTACGTGAGCATTAAACTTAGTTTGTTTGATCTTTCCCAAACCTTATAGAAATATTTTTGTTCATTAGAACTAGTGTTAGTAATAGTAGTGAGTTTATCAATTAAGAGTGTCAAATCAAGATCCAGAACATCTAAGTGAAGCTGAACTTGTTCAATCCAGTCAAGAAAATCAAAACCATTGAACTTCGTAATAGATGAACTCTCCAAATAAAGAGAAATAAAAGAAAATGCTACAAAATATAGATCAATGCCTATACATTAATGGATTGAATCTTAAATATGAACATATAATACATATTTCCTTTTATCATATAACTAGCAATTAAATATACTCTAATCAAACATGCTTGTAATCTTTCAATATACTAAACACATCTAATCAAAATATATCAACCAATTATGGTTGTATTCATCACAATAAAATAACTAATCAAACTTTAGAAGATTCTTAAATATTTTATAATGAATAAACTTCAATATACTATATATAAAAGAATATATACATCGTCATTTTACCTCAAATATAACATCCCATAATCATGTTTATTGAATTTTATTTAACTTGATAGCCATGAAAAGATTCTAATTTGGTCATGTTGGTGAATAATATATAGCTCATAGTATAGATATAAAATTAAACAATAATGTCTTACAATTTGGAAGTAGTGAAGAACACGATATGAAATTATGGAAGCAAAAGACATTTATGTTTTATAAAAGAACATTTTAAGATACGTGTGCTTCCCATCTTGGATTTGTTTTTTCGTATTGTAAACCAACTTCTAGTGACAAATGTGATCTAGAACGCGCTAGTATTCCAGCTTGTTTTTTGATGCACTTTGGAAGAGATCAAAAAGCCCAATATTCAAAGAAAAAAAGAACTTTAATCAACTTCTAATTTGTTGAAAGTCACAAATGCAAAAAAAAAAAATATTAGTATAAAATCCTACGCTCTTAAGCCTAAAACTCTAATACACATGTTGGGATATTCTTAGTTATGCAAATCAAACATTAATTTTGCATAAACATAATATCCAAGATCTTAGAACTATTTGATTTTTACAATTCAATCATTCACAACAGAAAAACATAAAATTCTTAAAGGCAATAATCATGATAAGTTATTATTTTTGGGCTAACTTTGGATATAAATCTCTTTAATGTGTTGAAGTTTTTATTTAAAATTAATGGACTTGTTTCTTAATTGTTATTAGGTTGTTTATGTGGATTTTATTGACACTTGGGTGTAGAAAAATTCGTCTTTAAATGGAAGAGATTATACGAAGCTAAATTCGGTTACTAGAAAAGATTATTTTTCGCTTCCATTTATTAATCAATTGCTTGAAAGACTTATAGGTAAATCTCACTATTATTGTCTAGATGGTTATTCAGGTTATCATCAGATTTTGGTTGCACCAAAGGACCAAGAGGAAATAACTTTCACGTGTCCATTCGACACTTTTTCCCATCGAAGAATGCCATTTGGGTTGTGTAATGCACCAATGACATTTCAAAGGTATATGGTAAGTATTTTCTATAATGTTGAGGAAGATTTTATGAAAGTTTTCATGGATGACTTTACAGTTTATGGAGAATCTTTTGAAACATGCGTTATAAACGTTGAGAAAGTGCTTAACGTTGCATTGAGACTAATTTGGTTTTAAATTATGAAAAGTTTCATCTTATGGTTGATCAAGGCATAATTTTGGGTCATACAGTCTCTTCTAAGGGAATTGAGGTTGATAAGGCTAAGACAGATGTTATAAGATCTTTACCTTACCTTACGACTATGCGAAAAATTCGCTCTTTTCTTGGTCATGTAGGATTCTATCGGCGATTTATTAAAGATTTTCTGAAGATTGCTCAACCTATGTGTAGATTACTCCAAAAAGATGTGGAATTTGATTTTGATGAGCCATGCGAATTTACATTTGATGAACTAAAGGAATGACCACTACCACCCCAATAATTAAGCCACCGAAGTGGGGCATTCCCTTCGATTTAATGTGCGATGCATCAGATTATGCAGTTGGAGTAGTTTTGGGTCAAAAAGTGGACAAAGTACCTCATTTCATTAACCATGCCTCTTTGACATTTAACGATTCTCAGAAGAATTATTCCATGACGGATAAATAATTCTTGGCTATAGTTTTTGGGTTGAAAAATTTTCAGTCTTACTTATGGGGTACACGAGTGATAATTTATTTAAACCGTGCAGCTCTGAACTAGTTGGTGACTGAGAAAGAAGCAAAACCAAGTTTGATTCGGTGGATCTTACTCCTACAAGAATTTGAGTTGGAAATATGCGACAAGAAGGGAGTTGAAAATTTAATGGCCGATCATCTCAGTCGGATCACTCCAACCAATACATCTAATATTTTCCAAGATGAATTTTCAGATGAAAGTCTCTTTGCAATCCATAAGGTAATTCCATAGTATGCCAGCATAGTAAATTTCTTGGTGACTAAGTCCTTACCTAGTGATTTATCTAGAACTGAAAATGATAAAATTAGATGAGAGGTCAAATATTACATATGGGATGAACCTCATCTTTGAAAATTTTGTGTTGAACAAATTATTAGAAGGTGTGTCGCAGATGATGAAATTCCTTCCATATTAAAATTTTTTCATTCATCTGTGCGTGGGGGACACTTTGGCCCCGTAACAACTCGTAAAATTCTCGAGTGTGGTTTATTTCGGCCCAAATTATTTTATGATACTTACATGTTTTGTAAGTTTTGTGATCGTTGCCAAATGATAAGTGATTTGGGACGAAATGATCAAATGCCACTTATAAATATCCTGGTATGTGAAATTTTTGATATATGGGGAATTGACTTTATGGGTCATTTTCCTTCATCTTTTGGCAAGAATTATGTCATTTTAACTATGGATTATGTGTCAAAGTGGATAGAAGCGAAAGCAACTCATACAGATGATGCTAAGGTTGTAGGTAATTTTGTCAAATCTAACATTTTTGTCAGGTATGGAATACCTCGAGCTATGATTAGGGACAGGGTAACTCATTTCTACAATAAAATTGTTGGAATATTGATGAAGAAACATCGTGTTTCACATCGTATTTCGACTGCATATCTTCCGCAGACGAGTGGGTAAGCTGAAATCTCCAACTGGGAAATTAAATCAAATTTGGAAAAAGTGGTGAATCCGAGAAGAAAATATTGAAACTTACGTTTGGATGATACTTTATAGGCATATCGGACTGCTTACAAAACTCCAATAGGCATGTCGCCGTACGGGTTAGTTTTTGGTAAACCTTGTCATTTGCCTGTGGAAATAGAATATAGAGCCTACTGGGTTGTGAAGCAGTTAAATATGAATTTGGTAGGGGCTGGTAACAATAGGAAATTGCAATTGCAAGAGTTAGAAGAGATTCATAATGAGGCTTATGAAAATGCAAAAATTTATAAGGACAAAACTAAAGCTTTTCATCATAAAATGATTATAAGGAAGCAATTTTTAGTAGGATAGAAAATTCTTCTTTATCATTTAAAGCTTAAGTTATTTCCAGAAAAATTACAATCTCACTGGCTCGGACCATTTATTGTTACTAATGTATTTTTTCATGGTGCGGTAGAAATTCAAAGTTTAGACACTTCCAAGGTGTTTAAGGTTAATGGACACTGCTTGAACTAATGGCATACCATTCTAACGAAACCTTGAGGTCTCGAGTTCGAGTACCAAAGAGGACAATACCTTCGACCGTTGTGGTTGCATGGCAACTTGGGGTACGCTGGGCCTAGTTCGCCCCGGTGCACAAAACACGGACCCAACATTAAATTTTTTTTTCTCATTATCAAATTGAAGGAATTTGCCAAAACTTCCTTCTAGAGAATTATTCCTTATTGTCTCAATTTCATTACGCCACCAAAATCATTTAATTTGGTGCACTACGTCAAAAGTTATGCTCCAAAC